>PVKZ01003423.1:0-133810 GCA_004027375.1 Macroglossus sobrinus
TTTTTTTTTTAGAAGTTAGGTTCCTGATCCTGAGATGGAGCTCAAGAATGAATTAATTTGTAGAAACCATATTTTTTTATTGTAGTAAAATATACATAATACAAAATTTATTATTTTAATCATTTTTAGGTGTACAGCTCAGTAGCAATAAGTACATTCATAATGTTGTGCAACAATCACCACTGTGCTTTTCCAGAACTTTTTAACCGTTCCAAATAGAAACTCTGTACCTTCTAAACAACAACTCCCTCCTCCTCCTTCACCTGGTCCCTCTTTATACTTTCTGTCTCTATGAATCTATTCATTCTTAGTATCTTATATAAGTGGAATCAGACAGTACTTGTCCTTTTGCATCTGACTTATTTTATTTAGCATGTTTTCAAAGTTCACTCATGTCATAGCATGCATCAGAATTTCAATCCTTTTTAAAGCTGGACAATATTCCATTGTATGTATGTATCGCTATTTATCCTTTCACCTGTTGATGGACATTTTGGCTATTTCCATCTTTTAGCTACTGTGAGTAAGGCTGCTATGAATCTTAATGTAAAAATAGATGTTTGAATCTCTGTTTTTTAACATTTGGGGAGAAATTATATTTTAAACAATGTTAAAGTCGTTGTTAAAATAAATCATATATATTATTTATTTATGAGAATTTTGTGGGATAATCTCAAAACTACCAATTATTTGTAACATGTTTCTACAATAAAGTGAATTCCAAGTTTTAGATAACTAACAGAAAAGAAGCCTCTGGTAAATAACAACATGGTATGTATCCCCTATCTAAGAATTTTAAATTTATCTACAAACTTAAATATAGCTCATTACATATTTTAGTTCTTGGCCTATCCAAAGCCAGAAGAATCAGGCAACAGACATGATTCTTGAGTTAAGTAGTGTCATGGGGAACTAAATTGTTATTAACCAGCTCCTAGTAACAAAAATGAAATGGGGTTAGGAACGGGGTTGAGATCTGTGTTTCTTATGACTCCACCCATCTGCTGTCTTCCTGGAAACAGGTGTTGTAGATTCTCATAATCAGATGTTCTTGGAGCAGAATACAAATATAAAGTAATTGGATACAATGCATGAGGTAAGGAGAGATATTTTAAAAACTTGAAGGCTCTGAAAATTTTTATTTTTGGAGGTCTTGTTCAAAATCACATCAAACATATAAAATGAATTCATATCTCATATTAAATATGTTTGATATGGATAGAAAAGACAAGATGAAACTGGGTATAGACACTTAATTAGATATATCCTACTTTTTATAGACTCATTTTCTTTTTGTATTTTGAAGCCACTAAATTATATTTCTGGTCACAAATATTTTTATTGGCCCTTAAAAATGCATAGTCTATAACCATACAGATAACTTGCCCTATAGTGAGTCTTAATCCTCATTTGCATCCTCTGAAGACATTTACTTCTGAAAATATAACTCAAATGATAACTAATTTTTTTACACTAATATAGTGTCCAGAATAACAACTAAAAAGAAAAAAAAATATTGTCTTTACAATTTCTGGATATAAAATAAAAACATGCTAGTAATTAGAAGTTTCTAGAATTGAGAGTAACAGCGTTCAGTAACAAACTACCAAATTCCTGACTACTATTGGCTTCTTTATACAGGAAAATGCCATAGTAAAAAGCAAGCAGTGAAACAAATAACCTCTTCCTACTTCCACATACCCACAAATAAAGACTCTCTGTGTTTGACAAACTTTTCTGTTAAAATTCAAAGTTAACTCCCTTCTTAGACTTCTTCATCCACTATGAATTACTTTAATAATATAATAAAATTAATTCTACGTAATACAGAATTGTGGTTTCCAGTGGATATTTCCTTGAATGCTGAAGATGTATTTATTTTGTTATTATCCTTTCATACCTCCAAGCCTTGGCATGAGCATTCCTATCTTCTTGGAAGATTGTTCTACCACTTCTATAACTAGTAAATGACTACTCATTCTCCAAAGCCCAATTTAAATATTATTGTTTCTGCAGCCCTTTTCTGGCTCCCACAGGCTCCTTTTCTATGTTCCAACAGGACTTAACCATATTTTATCTAATTTATATGTTAACATACCCGCTGCCTGCCACTAGACTTTCAGTTTCTGAAAAGAAGAGTCCAACATCTATCACAGTTAAATTCATAATGCACATGACTATTTTCTCTGCTATCCATACTTTGTGCTTTGCTAAGTATAGAATTATTCTATTAATTTTATCTAGAAAATGAAGACCACAAAACTGACCATCTATTTTCCTTCTTTGTGATGAAACAACATATTTGAGTATGATTCAGATAACTTTTTCATTCTTTCATAACAACTAATTGTTGGTCTTTCCACTTGTCTCGAAGTTTCCATCATCCTGGGTAGATCATTACAGTCAAGCAATGCTTCAACTGTATCCTAAAAAGCTGTCCACGGAGCCAAAAGTTTTTCCACGTTTAGATTTCTGGGACAGTGTTTTAGGAGACGATCTATTCAGATGTGTTTAACTATGAGAGAGCAAGAGGAAGTGGGGGAAAGGTTGATAGAGTGTTATCCGTCTTTTGGGGAAGCTAGTTTATGATATTTAAAGATCATTCATTGTGTTGTTTATTTCTTAGGGAATAATCAACATTAACTTTCTATTATTATGGCTCTTTAGCTATAAAAATTAAGTAAATTTCATGCAAAATTTTTCCTTATTTAGAAAGGAAGAAACTATTCACTGATGAAGATGAGAAAGACTTTCTAGTTTACTACTTCCAGGGAATCCCAGAATCACAGATGGTTACTCCCATCAGATCCAACTACTGTAATTATTTTAATGCCCTCTGCTGTACATGTGCAAAATTACAGAGAGCTATGTGATATTTCAAGATTTGTCTAGACATTCTTGGTTTTGGCATTTTCCAGAAGCAGGTCTTTAATAGCATCCTTATTTAATTTCAGCTGGACAACTTTAACATGGTGGGTAAAATTTTGCCTCTTGTAACTATTGGCCAATGTAAACAAAATAATAAATAGTGTATAAGAATTTGTCATTATAGATTTATTGTTATGCTATGGAAAATATTAACTACATGTTTGTAAAATTATTTAAATTACTTTAAATTTAAATTAATTTAAATTTAAATTACTTCATGATATGGCAATTATTTAAAAGCTAACATTTCTTTTATAATCATTGCATGCTGATTATTTTCTCCTTTACTTTCCTTTTGTATATTCTCCCGTATTTTTTATTTAAGTCAGAGTCAATTCTGTGACCCCGTAAACATTTTTGCTTGCTTATGACATTCAATAATTTTTTTGTGATGTTTATTTTGTGCCATTGATTTGTTTCTATGCCTTAAATTAAAATTTTCTGCTTCTCTCTGAATTTTATTAACTGAAAATAATATTAGTAGGCTGAAGCCATAGTTGTAAGCAGTCCTCTGTCAACCACTTACCTTTTTGTTTATCTCTTGTTCCAGGTTATGAAATTTTAAGCATCATTCTCACCTTTAAATAATCATTCCACATCTTTAGAGCAGTGCACTCCATTCAAACTTACATGCTATATCTTAATTTTGTGAAGTTCTTCTATAAATGAAGAAATATTTAAAATAGTCTAGTTTAAAATGGAAATAAAAATTTGTTTTTACATGCTGGTTTTAGTATAAATCTGTGGGTCTGGAAAATGAATGTTTTAATTCATTTCTTACTATTTGATAGTGAATTTTCCTCTCACTAAATCCATATATTCAGTTTATATTTATAAGTTTATTTGGCGTAGGTTTAGATTATGTGTAAATCCATGTTATTAGCCAAAATATTTTTTCTTTAAGAACTATATTTATATTTAAGATATGTGAATATATCTTAGTAAGCAATTTTTTATATATGTTAGTTTTCTAAAAAAAGTATAACATATTTTTCAAAACTAAGAAAATACATTTAAAATCATATTAAATTAAAATTCTATAAATAGAACAAAAGAACAATGGGTAGTTTCAAACATTAATGGACTTTAAATTAGATTAATTCCCAAATTTAGAGAGAAACTAAATCAATTTTCAGGTATAGCTCAATGCACAATGACAATAAAAAAGAAAAGGAGGTTAAGGTAAAATTAAGGTGAATAGTATTGGAAAAATGTTTATAATAATATGTTACATTATCTAGCTAAGCACTTTTCTTCTGAATATAATTTTGTGTGGGGTGCTTTAACCTAGAGGAATATAACTAAATAGAAGGAATAAACATCTCAAATGCTGATACACAATTTCTAGATTTACTGCTTTTTATTTGACCACATTGAATTCAGTTTTACAGTAAGATACATTCTATATTTAAATGTAAACATACCTTTGGATAGCAGCATATTTTATTGAAGGAGTATTTTGTATTCTTTGGGTTTAACAAATATATTAAAATAGTTTCATCAGGGAAGGGGAATGCCACTGATAAAATGCCACATGTGACCTGATTACTTCCAACAGCAGTATTATGTAACAGACAGGCTGTTCTTCCCAGAGGTACTTACACTCTGTGTTCACCTGGCATAAAAGTTTGTCCCTAGCAGTCTGGACATAGATTTAAACCTCAGGGGGAGGTACTTAAAATGACTGATGCTCTAATTCCACCTTGTTTTGAAGAAAAATGTATTCTTAAAGCAGAAGTAGCTTATATGTTCCTGAAAACAAAACAATTGCTAAGACATTTAAAACATTAAACTCCCTGGACAAAGTAAACTTATTTGAAACAAAGACAAAATTACCGCGCTACACTTTCATAAGAATGATTTTTTTTCATATTCAATGAATGCTAAATAACTTGAACAAGAAGAATAACAACAAGATACTTTAAATATTACATAAAATAATCAAAGAATTTTTTCAAAAGGGAAAGAATGGTTACATGTCCTTATTTTATAGGCAAAGACATCTACAAATATCCAAAATATCAAGGCAGAGATAACTAGTTGCTTATCCAAACATCCACTCTTACTTTTTCTTTAGAAACAAACCACATGTGTGTGAATGTATGTGTGTGGGTGGGTGAGAGGAGTGTATTAGTGTGTTCAGGCAATGTTCCCAGCTAAAGACTGAAATACACAGCTTTCATTGAAAGTAGATATTGTCACATGACTAAGTTTAGTCAACAGGTGGATAATTAAGTTCTTAGAAAATCTAATAATACAAGATAGATTCTTATTCCACAAGAAACCTGTTTTATATAAAAATGCATTGATAGGCTGTGTTAAATGAAGAAAAAGATACGCCATGTAATTGCTAACCGAAAGCAAGCTGAAACAGACATATCAAAATCAAAGAAAAATTCTTTTTCCCTGCAGCTTTATTTTGGTATAATTGACAAATCATTTTGTATGCATTTAAAATGTACAACATGGTGATTTGACATACATAAGCATTATGAATTATTAACCACAATAAAGCTAATTAACATACACATTACTTCAAATAGTTACCTTTTGAGGGGATATGTGTGTGCATGTGTGTGGTAAGAATACTTAATATCTATTTTCTTAACAAATTTCAAGTATACAACAAAGTAATATTAAATAAAGACATTATGCTATATGTTAGAGCCTGAGAACTTACTTATCTTATAAGTGAAAGTTGATATCCTTTAACCAACATCCCATTTCCTCCATCCTCTAGTCCTTGGCAACCACCATTATTCTACTATCTATAAGTGCCATTCTATTTTTTTTTTTATTTCACATATAAGTGATACCATACAGTATTTATCTTTCTAGATCTGGCTTATTTCACTTATTTCATCCATGTTATTGTAAATGGCAGGATTTTTTTCTTTTCATGGTTCAATAATATTCTATTATTTACATATATAATCACATTTTGTTTATCTATTCACCCTTCATGAACACTTAGGATGTTTCTATTCTATATCTTAACTATTGTTCTATTGTTATTAATGCTGAACATGGGAGTGCAGATATTTCTTCAAGACTAGATTTCATATTTTTGAATATATATCCAGAAGTGGAATCAAATGCTGGTTCTATTTTTATTTTTATTTTTGAGGAACATCTCAAGTGTTTTCCATAATGTCTGTATCAACTTATATGCCCACCAATAATGCACAAGTGTTCTCTTTTTGCCACATCTTTGCCAACACTTGTTATCTCTTGTCTTTTTGATGATAGCCATTTTAACAGGTGTGAGGTGATATCTCATTTGTAGTTCTGATTGATATTACCCTGATGGTGACCAATGTTGAACACCTTTCCATATAACTGTTGGCCATCTGTAAGTCTTCTTTGGAAAAGTGTCTATTAAGTTATTTTGGTCATTATTTAATATAATTATTTGTTCACATTTTTTGTTGTTGTTTGGTGTGTGGGTGGGGGCAATAGAGTTTTTTGAGTTCTTAAATATTTTAGATATTAACCCCATATTAGATATATGGCTTGCAAATATTTTCTTCCATTCTTTTATAGTTCCATATGAATTTTATAATTGTTTTCTTTAATTTTGTGAAAAATACTGTTGAATTTTTATTTTAATTGCTCTGAATACATAGATTACTTTGGATAGTATAGACATTTAATAATATAATTCTTTTAATCCATGAGCATGAAATATCTTTTCATTTATTTGTGTCTTCTTTAATGACTATCATTAATGTCTTGTAGTTTTAAATGTATGACTCCATCACCTCCTTGGTTAAATTTATTTCTAAGTCTTCTATTGTTTTTGATGCTATTGTATATGGGATTGTTTTCTCAATTTCTCTTTCAGATAGTTCACTGTTAGTGTAGAGAAACACAACTGAACTTTGTATGTTGACTTCATACCTTGTCACTTCATCAACTCATTTATTAATTTTAACAGTTTTTTGGTGGAGTCTTCAGAATTGTCTATATATAAAGTCATGTCATTTGCAAACAAGGACGATTTTACCTCTTTCTCATTTGTATGACTTTTATTTATTTTTCTTGCCTAATTACTCTGGCTAGGACTTCCAATATTTGGCCAAATAGAAGAGGCAAGAGTAGGCATCCTTGTTCCTATCTTAGAGGAAAAGTTTTTAGCATTTCACTGCTGAACATGATGTTAGCTGTGGGCTTCTCATATATGATCTCTATTATGTTGAAATATATTCCTTCTCTGCCTAATTTGTTCAGCATTTTTATAATGAAAAGCTGTTAAACATAATCTGATACCTTTTTTCACCTATTGAGATGATCACATGATTGCTCTCCTTCATTCTGTTAACATAGTATATCACATTTATTGATGTGTATATTGAATCATCTCCACATTCCAGAGATAAATTCCACTTCATGGGGTATAATTTTAATGTATTGTTGAATTCAATTTGCTAGTGTTTTGTTGAGAGTTTTTGCATCTATGTTTATTAAAGATATAGTTCTGTAATTTTCTCGTAATGTCCTTCTTTGGTTTTGGTATTAGGGTAACACTGGTCTTGTACAATGAGTTTGGAATGTTCTTTCCTCTTCAATTTTTTGGAATAGTTTAAAAATAATTGGCATTAATTCTTCTTTAACTGTTTGATTGAGTTCACCAGCGAATCCATTGCAGCTTATTTTGTTGACAGATTTTTATTATTGATTCGATCTCCTTATCAGTTCTATGTATACTCAGATTTTCTATTTCTTCATAATTCAATCTTGGTGGGTTATATTTTTCTAGCAATTTACCCATTTCTTTTAGGCTATCCAGTTTGTTGGCATATAATTATTCATAGTAGTCTTATTATACTGTTAATTTCTGTGGTATCAGAATATGCTGACCTCAAGTTCACAGATTCTTTCTTCTGCTGATCATGTCTGTTGTTGAATCTCTCTATTAATGCTTTTTTTTAATTTCACTCCTTGTATTCTTCAAATTCGAAATTTCTTTTTTTATGATTTATAGCTCTCTTTTTAACCTTTCATTCTGATCATATATTGTTTTTCTAATTTCATTGAGTGGTCTATCTCTATTCTCTTATAGCTCTCCAAGCTTTCTTAAAATAATTTGTCAGTCAATTCATAGAATGCCATTTCTTTGTGGTAATTTACTGGAAAATCATTGTATTTTTTTGGTAGAATCATGGTTTCTTAATTTTTTGTGTTTCTTAAAGTCTTATATTGATGTTTTTGCATTTGAAGATGCAATCAGCTCCTCCAGTCTTACTGACTGGCTTTAGAAAAGAGATGCCTTCAACTGTCAATCTACCTAGCGATTTTGAGGCTTTTTCAGAATTCTACTAATGTGCCTGCTTTGTACTTTTTATTACCTACTGGGAGTGGTGGTAATACTTAAGGCTGTATGCCTTCTTTCAGTCCTTCAAAGCCAAGACAGCTTCCTATTTGTTTTCTCTGAGGTAATATTCTGAAATACTCAAGTTTTTTAGCCTTCTTCCAATCCCAAAGCCAGGCTAGCTTTGTGCACTTGCTTGCTAGCAAGGCTTGCTCTTGCCATCCATGCAAGTCCATCCTGGGAGCCAGATACAGAGGGGAGGGGAGGAAAGATGAGGGCTATGGGTGAGGCACACATAGTGGTGGTGGTACCTGTGGGCTAGTTGGGGATGGGGGGTCCACAGGTGTGATATCCCAAATGGCTAGTAGGAGAGCTTTCTGATGGATTCTGTGAATTGGTTAATAGGAAGAACTGTGAAATAATTTGTAGTGTTCCTTTAATGAGTTCTGAGCCCTAGCTACTTTGCTCCCAGCTTCTCCTAGTCCCTCAATTCTGCAGATTACCTAAGTAATCTGGGTGAAGCAAGAAAGAAGTGGGCCTCTTGTACAGTATCCTGTAGAGCTGGGGAAGCTGGCACTCACTCATATACTCTCACTTTCCCGTGTAGGAGAAATCATAGTTTATAAGAGTTTCTCTTGGCACTGAGCCATACTACCTTGGTAATGGAGTGATGTAGGCTAAGTAAAACTTTCTTTTACCGTCTCTAATGTGTCTACTCTTGGATTTTTAATATGCTGGTATTTCCCTACTGGGCTTTCAGACTCTCCCAAATATACTCTCATTCCTGAGTAACTGTTAAACTTGTTGTTTTATAGTGGGATGATAGCAGACAATTCCTATTCCACCATCTTACTCATGTCACTCAAGAAAAATAGAATTCTGAAGAAAGAAAATGACCAAGGATAAGAAAAGACATTAGATAATAATAAAAGCGTTAATCCACAAAGGATACCTAGATATCCTTAATATGTATGCACTTAGCAAATGATCCTCAAAATACATAAAATAAAAAATGATGAACTGAGAATAGAAATAAAAAAGTCTACTAATAAAGTTGAAGATTTCTACTACTAAGAGAACACTGCTCTCTTAGTAGTCTATGGCATAATTAGACAGAAATCAGCAAGGACATAAAATACCTGAAAACCACCATCAACAAAATGACTTACTTGAAAATTTTAGACCACTTGACCCAATAATATCTGAAAAAACATCCCTTCAAATTCACATGAAACATTATAATAATAGACCATATCTTGTATCATAAAACAAACATTAAAAATTTTAAAGGAATTAAAAATATAGAAGAATTAAATTAAAAACCAATAACATAAAAATATGTGGAACCCCCCCTCAAATATTTGGAAGTTAAACCACAGAGGTTTAAATAATCCATTTATCAAAGAGGAAATTTAACAATATTAGAAAATATATTAAAATAAATTAAAAAGTAAAATACAATATGTCACAATTTGTGAGATGCACCAATGCAGTACTTAGAAGAAAATTTATACCATTAAAAGCATATGCTATGAAAGAATAAATATATCAAATAAATAATCTAAGTTTCTCTCTGAGGAAACAAGAAAAATGAGAACAAATTAAAAGCTAAGCAGAGAGAAGGAAAGAATGATAAAGATAATAAGTTGTTTATATAGAAAATCCCAAAGAATCTGAGTTATCAAGGTCACAGGTTACAAGGTCAGGTGTACAAAAATATTATACACCAACTTACAAAAAACAATTATGTGACTATATACTATCAATAAACAATTGCAAACCAAATTTAAAACAGCTCAAAAAATTGAATACTTAAGTAAGTATCTTAAGAAAAATGTGCAAGATCTGTATACTAAGGACTACAAAAATGTTAACTGGGGAGTGGCTTCATAGTGTAGTGGTTAGCATGTCTGCTTTACATGCAAAAGGTCCTGAGTTTGCACCCCAGGTGGAACCATGGACAATACTCCAAGTGCGCCAGCCAGGTGTGCACCATGACTACATTGGAGAAGACAACCCGCCTCCAGAGATCCAGTTCTTAAAAGGGAGATGGCAACAACTGTAGGTCAGGGGTGGAAGTGGTGGTGGGGGGGAGGGGAGGCAGGAATTAAAGAGGGGGAAAAATGCGGACTGAAGAATTCAAAGACCTAAATGAACCGATAAAAAATACGTGCTCACAATTTTAAAAAACTCAATATTGTTAATGTGTAAATAATTCTTAACTTATCTATCTATAGTTTTAACACAATTCCAATCAAGATAGCAGCAGGCTTTTTTTGTAGGTATAGATAAGCTGATTTAAAAATGTATATGAAAGGAAAATAAATCAGAATAACCAATACAATCATAAAAAAATAAAAACAAAGTTGAAAGACTCACACTACCTTACTTTAAGTCTTAATATAAGACTACAGTAACCAATACTATATTGTAATGATAAAAGGATGAACCATTGATCAGAGGAACAGAAGTGATATCCAGAAATAGACCCCTATAAATATAATTTTTGACAAAGATGAAAAGTAAATTAAATGTAAAAAAGAATAGTCTTTCAATAAATTCTGCTAATTTTTGAACTGAGTATATATATGTCAAAAAAAAGAACCTCAATCAATACCTAAAACCGTATACAGAAATTCTCAAAATGTATCATAGACTTATATGTAAAATATAAAACTATAAATTGTTTAGGAGAAAATCACTATGAGCTTAGATTAGTGAAAGAGTTTTTACATATGACAAAGAAGCACTATTGACTGAAAAAATATTTGATAAATAAAACCATCAAAATTAAAAACTTTTGTGTATCCATGAGTCTCTGTTTATTTGTCTTACTCATTTGTTGTGTTCAGTTTTATATCTCATATATAAGTGAAATCATATGATTCTCAACTTTTTCTTTCTGACTTACTACCCTTACCAGAGGGAAGTGGGTAGGAGGAAAGGTAAATAGGGTAAAGGGGGTTAAATATATGGTGACAAAAGGAAAGTTAACTATGGTGAACACACAATGCAATATACATGTGATGAATTACTGAATTGTAACTATATAATTTTATTAACCAATTTCATCTCAATAAATTAAATTTAAAAAATTAAAACTTTTAGTCTGTGTAATACACTAATAAGAGAATAAAAAACAAGTTACAGACTTGGAGAAAAAAACTTCAAATCACATATCAGGCAAAAGACTTTAAGAAAGAAAAGAAAAAAAATTCTCCAAACTCAATAAAAAAACAAATAACTCATTTTTAAAAATAGGCAAAAGATTTGAACACACTTTATGAAAAATAAATGGAAATGGTAATAAACACATAAAAAGATGCTACACATTTTTAGTCATCAATGCAAATTAAAATCACAATGAATCACAACCAAAATCCCAGCCAGTTAGTCTCTAAGATTTACTTGGAGAGGCAAAAGACTCAGAATAGCTAACACAATATTAAAGAACAAAGTTAGATGACTGACACTGCTCAACTTTAAAATTTACTAAGGTTGAACCAACTTACATTCTCACCAGCAGTGTATAAGGGTTCCTTTTCCAAAACATCTCCAACACTTGTTACTGCTTGTCCTGTTGATGATAGCCATTCTAACAGGTGTGAGATGGTGTCTCATTGTGATTTTGTTTGCATTTCTCTAATAGCGAGTGAAGTTGAACACCTTTTCATATGTGTGTTGGCCATTTGTATGTCCAACATACAAATGTGTGTATGGCCATTTTTGAGAGAAATGTCTATTCAGGACCCCTGCCCATTTTTAATTGGATTGTATGTTTTTTTGTTGTAGAGTTGTATACAGTGTTTTTCACGTACATAAGTCTTCAGCTAATTTGGATAAAAACCAAGGTGCACAATTGCTGGATCATAGATTAATTGGATTGTATGTTTTCTTGTTGAAATTTGTGTATTTTGGATATTAGCCCCTTATAGGAGGTATTGTTTGCAAACATCTCTCATTTAGATGGTTGCCTCTTTGTCTTGTTGATGGTTTCTTTTGCTGTGCAGAAGTTTGTTAGTTTAATATAGTCCCATTCATTTATTTTTACTTTTACTTCCCTTGCCCTTGAGGTTAAATTCATACTATCTCTCTAAATCCAAGGTCCATGAATTTAGTATCCATGTTTTCTTTTATGCAATTTATTGTTTCAGGTCTTATATTCAGGTCTTTGATCCATTTCGACTTGATTTCGGCATATGGTGACAGATAGCCTAGTTCAATTCTTTTGCATGTGGCTTTCCAGTTTTCCCAGCAGCATTATTGAAGAGGCTTTCCTTCCTCCATTTTAAGTTTTTGGCTCTTTTGTCAAAAATTATTTGCCCATATATATGGGGGTTTATTTCTAGACTCTCAATTTTTTTCCATTGGTTTCTGTGCCTGTTTTTCTGCCAATATCATGTAAATTGGTACACCTACTAGGGAAAACAGTATGAAGGTTCCTCAGAAAATTAAGAATAGAATTACCATATGATCCAGCAATCCATCTTCTGTGTATTTACCCCTAAATTTGAAAACATTTATCTATTAAGATTTATGTACATCGATGTTCATAGTAGCATTATTCATGGTGACCAAGACATGAAAACAACTGAAATGCCCTTTGATAGATGATTGGATAAAGAAGATGTAGTACATATATACAACGGATGTACATTTGTTGTCACAAATGGCCATAAGATGCCATTTGTGACAACATGAATGGATCTGGAGATTATCACCTTAAGTGAAATAAGTCAAACAGAAAGTTGAGAACCATATCATTTTACTCCGTGAGATATAAAACCGAAAGCAACAAGCGAACAAGACAAACAGAGACTCATACATGGACAAGTTTAGTGGTTACCAGAGGAAAAAGACACCCATTAAAAGATATAGATGGCAAATAAGCATATGAAAAAATTATCACTATCATATGTCATTAGATAATTATTAATTAAAACAACAATATGATGCCACTGTGCACATATTAGAATGACCAAAATACAAAACATTGACAACACCAAATATTATCATTTGGTTGAGCAACAAAAACTTTTAATGAAAAATGATACAGCTACTTTAGAAGGCAGTTTGGCAGTTTCTTACAAAACTAAATATACTCTTAATCTATGATCCAGCAATTGTGCACCTTGGTATTTACCCAAATTAGCTGAAAACTTACGTACATGCAAAAACCTGTATACAAGACATGAATAGAATGGAAAACTATAAGTGTATATTAAGTGGAAAAAGCTAATCTAGAAAGGCTACATACTGTATGATTTCAACTATATGACATTATGAAAAAGGCAAAACTATGGAGATAGTAAAAAGATTGATGGTCAATCAGGAGTCAGTTTCCTGGTAGGCATACTGTACTATAATTGTATAAGGTGTTACCATAGGGGAAAACTGGAATAAGAATAAATGGGATCTCTCTATATTATATCCTACAACTGTATGTGAATCTATAATCAATTCAAAATAAAAAATTAAAAATATCATTATCATTTCTATTCATTAATAAACACAATAAAGGCAGTGTGAAGAGAGTAACAAACTGGGAGAATATATTCACTTTACACACAATGGATTAGGATATTGACTATATAAAGAATGTATAAGAAATAAAATAATATCAATAATTTAATAGAAAAATAAAATATTTCACAAGAAATGGCAAATGGTTAATAATCATATATAAATCTGCTGGATCTCATAAGTAACTAGTTAAATACTAATTCAAGTTATAATAGTATAACCTGATTATAAATATGTATTTATTATGACCACATCAAGTGTTGACAAAGACTTGGATCCTCAGGAACTCTCATACATTGCTAGTGAACATGAAAATTGGTAAAAATCACTTTAGAAAACCATTAGACATAACCTACACATTTTGATCCAAGAATTACACCCCTAGGTCTCTATCTAGAGAAATTCTTGCCCATTTGTGCAAGAATACATGTTTATATTAGCTCTTTTCTTAATAGCAAAAATTGTTATCATTCAAAATCCTTCATCAGTATAATGGATTGATAAATGATGGTATAATCATTCAATGGATTACTCTATGAGAGTAAAAATGAAGGAATTACTAGTGTACACATCTGCATGTATGGATCTTTAGAGCATAGAGTGAACAACATAGACAAGTTTCAGGATAAAACGTACAATATGTAGCATAAAAATATATATAAGTGGGAAACTTAAAAGGAAGAGAAAGTATCATATAAATGTGTATTATATTTACCACTGAGAGGGAGTGGAGGAGACAGCAATTAGGAACATCGAGAAGAGTTGATGATGTACTATTTCTTAAGGTGAGGGAGAAATGAATATTTATTTTATTATTTTAGAAATCTACTTGAACATTATGTGTCCTTACGTATGTATTTAATAATAGAACAGTTAAGAAATAAAATTACAAAGTATAGTGGTGACAGTTGATGACTTAAATTAATAATTTTTTATGCTAGTAGTTGATTCAAACCTCTATGGAAATTAAACTGAGTAAAGAGAAAAGAGTACTTGAGGTAAAATACTGCTCAGTATTTTGTTTTCCTATGTGAGCAACTAAACTTGTATCTAAGATCCTATGTGCTATACTTTCAAAATTCTTAAAAATCCTTAGATTAGGTCCACAAACAGTTTTTGTAAGTAATTAAGCCATAATATTATCAAATTATGCATGTCCCAGGAGCCTGTGCAGCCTAAAGAAGTTCAATTTTATTAATGTGGCTTATGTTTTTCTATTTTTATTACATTCCATTTTCAGTTGAACTGCTGTGCCCATTTCTATAGCTATGATAAACAGAAACTCAAAGCGAAAAAAAACTGATTACAGACATATAATATCCTGAAGTTAAAATTTCAGAGAATATACATTCTTCAACTTACATCTTAAAATTCCATAATAGCTTAGTGGAATATCATTTTACTGGCAATGATATTCAAAACAAACAGTTTACTCTTCAGGATCTACCCTGGACTTAAACAACACTAGCAAGATTTTACACACTATTCTCTTATCAATAGGTCTGTAAGAAATGAAAAATAATGGTACACTCTTGAATAGATCATTGAAACAAATAACCAGGGAAAATTATTGTCCTAACAGTACTGTGAAGTGCATTGGTGCTGGACAAGAGATACTCCTTTAATGCTGACTAGAACAGCATAGCTTTGAGATTTGGATCACAGAAGCCCTCCCTCATTAAAAGAAGTCCATATGGCTCCCAAACCCATCTAAGACCCCCAACTATGTGCATCCTTCAGCCTCAGATCTTTAATCAACACAGATGCTGAGATTTTAGCCAAGGTGCTTGCCCTGCATCTGAATAAACTGTTCCTGCAATTAATTAACCCAGACCAAGCAGTTTTTGTGCTGGTCACAGATCCTCTGGTAACCAGAGGAGACCCTCATCCATCATCTCACACCACCAAAATTCCCATTTATCTCCTGTCCTCTGACTCTGAGGAGGCATCTGAAGAGAGAATGAGCCACTTTATGTTTCAAATTAGCTAGATTTGCTATTAAACAAGTTTTCTTTAATTCTACAAGATCTTTTTACCTAATACTTTATGAAATAAAGCTTGTCCATTGTTTTAAGAAACAACCAGAAGTTTCTTCACCTTTTCATTGTTCATTACAAGGAAATATTTTTCTAGATATGTGTATACCTTGTTATGGATAACAACTAAATATTCATACTTTTAACATTATGTAACTCAAGCTCACGAATAAATTTGATTGATTACTAATCCACTTTCCATAATATTGAAATCTCTTTGAAAATAGCTTTAATTCTAATCTCTGTCAACAGTGTTAGATTTAAAAAGAAAGCAGATTTCTGTGATTTGTCAGTGCTTTGATATATCTACTCAAATATAGAGTGGGAAAGAGGCAGAAGTAGACAACATATTTGTAACTCCTTAATATGTTAAGAGCAACAAATATTCTTTTTCATTAAGTTTAAGAAAGGTTTAGAAAATTTGCATAAATTTAAACAGTGCAACAAAACAGGTGGAAGAATATCAATACTCTACCCTGTTTCTCTATTGTTAATGGAATGTAAGTTTTAAATTATTGGTCACTGACTATTACAATTTTCCCCACTCTCCAGCTTGTACAGTTTTTAATAATTTCAATTTCCAGTTTCCTTGAGGTTTCTTTAAAACTTTTACTAATATTTATTAGAAAGAATTATTTTTATGTTTTCTCTTAAGCTTATTTTTCATTCATTGTTTAAGTTTATATGTAATATATGTTTGGATTAAAATATTTTTCATAGAAAGATATCCTTAAATTGCTGACAGAAATTTTTTTGAGTAAAACAAGATTTGGTGGGCATGTTTGATGGAAAAAAACACTTTTATCAAAATTATCTATTCCAAATATCCATTATCAATTCATATACCTTGAATTGTATGTTGTGATAGGTAACTGTCATGGAAGCTGCCAGCCATATATATTTAGTTAGAAGAATAAACTGGAACTCTTTCATTGCAGGTAAAACTACGTATATTCTTCTGCTAGGTTCCATAATAAGTTTTCCTTGCACTGTACTACATCCTTCCACAGCAATTTTTAACATTTAGGAAGTCTGTATTACAAAAAACACTCCCGCACTTCCATCTCTCAATCATAGACTTTTAATTAGGGTTATTCAAATGAATCAACTAGTATCTTGCTTCAACAGCCATCAAGAAATAAACTAAAAATAAAGCACAATTTGAGGAAAAAAATGGGACTATTACCCTAGAGCAACACATAATAGAACTTATTTCACTAATATAAATTTTATAATCCATTTAGAATATGGAGTCAAAATATGTTTATAAAAAGAAAAGTTTTTTCTTTTTAATTCCCCTCAAGTTTTTTTACCTTAGTAAATTGCACAAATTATTGAACCTAAAATTATATTTTTATAATTTAAAAATATTGGTAGTAATACTACATGGCACTTATACTCCCATTATATTTAACATATTACAATTTATAACATATATAATCCTTATAAAAGGTGTCATAATTCATATTTTAAATGTGTTCAAACTAACATTAATTATAATAGTAATAATGCTTAAAACTTTTGGTATTGCACTTAATTTGAATTTGATTATAATAATCACAATAATGTCATCAAAGATTACCTAAACATATATTAAATAAAAAAGGATAATTTAATAAAAATATGCAAAAATCATTGGAATTACATTTGGAGGTGAAAATGTTTAATGCCAGTGTGTTTGTAAATTCAATCTCAAGAAAAAGTTTTTATAAAAGAAATGTTACAAAATAATACCATTTAAAGACTTTCAGGATTCAAATACATTCTAGAAACATATGGAAAAAAAAGTTTTCTTAAACTACTTAGGAAGATCTTTTTCTAAAGTGAAACCTTCTTGAAATCTACTTACAAAAAGTAGCAAAATAAAAAAATAATACATTATTCTAAAGAAAAACACAGAGATATCACAACTCCTCAAGCTGCAAGATTTGGATTCATCAGCTTGTGTGTGTGTCCACATGCATATGTGCAGAAAAGTACTTACATTCAATTTCTCAGGGAATGAATGAAAGGAGATCTTGTTATTTAATTATAAAATTACTAGATAACCAATAATTTCCTAATTTTAATTGTAATTAATACAGTCATTCTACCACCAGTTAGTTTTACAGTAGGAATTGTAGTACTGTATAACAGCAATAATATATAATTAGCATTTCTTATCATTTCACAAAGATCTTTTTGGAGAAGATCATGGGGCCTCCATATGGGAAAGACTAGCTTATATATAATAAAATTTTTATGGCAATTTTTAATTTAGCCCCACTAAATGTCATGTAAGTAGAACACCATTTGATTTGTTCTTTAACAAAAGAGGTCATACAAAGTTAACATTACTTGTACTTATAGTTTGGGTAATCCCCAGGCGGATGTATTCTAAATTTACTTATCAATGATTCTTTAAAAAGTAATCTGGCCATTAGTTTTACAATTAAAAATTTCTACAAATATTGTTTCTTGTTTTGTTTATTTAGCAAAAAATGAAAAGTTGTTTTATAAATATTTGCCTGGACATTACTTTTCTATTTAAGAAAACACCAAAAAATCACCTAGGGTACAAAAAAACATGAAAAATATGTTTTAAAAATATATTTTTATATATCAATGTTTAAATTACTGATAAGATTATTCTGAATTAATAACAAAAGAGCAGTGATTTTTCTTGGGAGTAGCGATGTTTAAATTTCAGAAAATCATTGAAGATTTCAATTAGTTAACTAAGGAGTTTTTGAAAAGAGACTGAGGGTGGGTGATGAAAAAGTTTTGAAAACAGTGATGACTGTACAACAGTGTGAATGGAATTAATGTCACTGAATTGTACACTTAAAAATGGACAAAATAACAAATTTTACGTTATATATTTTACCACAATTTTTTAAAAAGGAAGAAGAGATTGTTTGGTTCTATAATGAACCCATGAAGAATTATTGTGCAGTCATTATAGTCCTGTATATAAGGGGCTTATAGTTGAGAATGCTCTTTCTTTATTCTGTACCTGCTTCCGCTTTGTAGTGATTGTATTTTCCACATCCACAGAAGGCTTGTAGGTAGAAAATAAAAGACATTATTAAAAAGAATAAGGTTAAGTGTAGAAAATAACATTAAAAAATGAAGATGGTATATAAAAGGTTAATGGTATGTTTTGGAAGCTATATGTTATTTATTGATATATTTGTGTGAAAATCTTATCAGAAATATGTAAAGGCACATGGACTAGTTACTCAATACAAAAATATTGGGATAGAGGCTTAATAGCACAGTTTAATAAAATAATTCGATGAAAATTTTCTTCATATATTCTTTAGAAAATTCTATGTACACTATTTGTGCTAACCACTAGTCTAAAACAAAGGGAGTACATAAATAAACATGATATCTATCCTAAACATCATATTCTAGAAGGGGAGAGAAAGATAGTATGTGGTCAGTGAGATTTTGGCCCCATTATCTTCACCCTCCTGGTATTATGCCCGTAAATATATTATATTACATGGCAAAAAGAAACCAAGGTTGTAAATAGAATTAAGGTTGTTAATCAATGACTTTAAAATAAGGAGATTATCTTGGATGATCCAAGTAGGCCCAATGTAACCGTATGAGCCATTTAAGAGGAAGAGGAAGACAGAAGCATGAGTTAAAGATGCATCAGGATAATTTGTAGCATGAAAGGGACTCCCATTACTGACTTTGAAGGTGGACAAGAGGAGGTCACAGTCATGTTGTTGGTCTCTGTAAATTGGGAACAATCCTCACTTAAATTAGGCCAGCAAAAAAGGGGGGACTTCAGTCATACAACCACAGAAAAATGAATTCTGTCAACATCCAAATGAGTAAGGAAACAGATTCTCTCCCCTAAAGTCTACAGAGAGGAACACAGCCCTGCTGACATTTTTATTCAGCCTGGTGAGACATGAATTGGACTTATAACTTTACAATGTACAGAAGACCTTTTATCTTTAATTTTAAATATTCTATTACCATAGCCTATCATTTTTTTTGTTTCCATTCTTCTAACACATTGCCCCTAGAGTTATGACTAGCCACATAAATTATCTGAAAGTAATCTAACTGATCCAAAAACAATTCAGCTAGAGGGAACAATGAGGATCAAAATATTTCCACAAAAATATAGGTCAGTTCTTCAGAAGGCATTGCCTACATCTGTGTACATATGATTACAAAATATTAACTTCATGTAATGTGAACCTCTATGTCTAATTACTCTAAGAGAAAGAAAAAAGATAGTTACTAGTTTACTTCAGTAGGCTTGGGAAAGATATCTACCAATAAGTCTATCAAACAAGATCTTAAATTCATATTATACGAATTTTGGGGATGGCAAATTAGCAAACAAGAGACTCAAGCCCGATGACAAGAATTTGATTTATAGTCTGGATAGAGTAGTTGCTCTTTTGGCACCTCCCATTGAAATCATTATGGTCAAGGACTGTAATATTTAAGTATGTGATTTCCGATACAGGGCAGATCTGGGTGATGACAAAGTTTAGGACAGGGCTGAAATGTTCAGAGGGTGAAAGTCATAAGGACGAGATCAATTACAGAGAAGCTGAAGTGTTAGGGTGTCTTCTTCATGGACACTGAAATTAGCCCATATAATCACATGAGGAAGAGAGCGAAACCAGATTTCAAAGTCTCCATAAATTGGAAGCACAAGTAGATGGGAGGGAGCTAGAAGCTTCAAATGAGGAGTTTTTGCCTCTAATGCAAGAGTACTAAGTTGAATGAAGTTGCTGGAGTGTTGATCCCTCTTCCTAGGACTGGAATAAGCCAGACATGAATTGTTTGAGCTATTCTGAAAGATCTAAATTTTAATTAAGGCCAGAAGAAAGGATATAACAAGACTAAGGAAATTGGGTGGGAGAATATTTAATATAAAATAGGGTTTCAGAAAAAATAATGTAATAAAAATAATATTAGCTAACAATTATAAACTGCATACTATATACTTAATTTATTCACTTTTCTCAATAACCCAAGGTGAAGTGCTAATATTTTCCTTATTTTCCAGTTGAAGAAACAGGCATAAGAGATTAAGTGACTTGCCCAATATCATATGTCTTATAAGTGGCACAGCTGAGATTCACACGAGGCAGTCTAATTCCAAAGTCCACACTTTGAAACACTACTCTTCAACCAAAAGGTCTGGAAAAGAGAAGAAGAGTAGAAGGAAGACTCAGAGAAGAAGCAACATAGTGGAGTCCCAGAGACAAAGTTTGGCAAAACCAGCAAGGTCAAGGAGATGCATGTTCCTATTTAAAAATGTGCCTGGATATTACATTGATTATGACATTACTTGTACTTAAAATTGTGAATATTGCTATGTGCATTCACCTCCAAAAAGCAGTTTCAAAATAATAACATAAATCACTACTGAGTAATCTATAGAATACACACCATACACACACAGACATACACACACAGACACACACACAGACACACACACATACGTCAAAGTTTGTGGTTTAGTATGCTTAAACTTGTTGAATGCATTTTTATAATATAATTTAAACCAATATTTCCTAAGAAAGTATATCTTGAAAAACACAGTGAGATTTGTTTTTTTTTTTTGGATCCATACAAGAGGAGAAATAAAATAATACTTAGAGGAGGTAGCCAGAAGAATATAAGCCTCTGAAATACAAAGCCATAATTAAATTTCATTTATTAATGTAAATAGATCTTTTAAGTATTTTTTATTTAAGATTTTTAGCATAAAATTAATACAAGGTAGTATAATATGTATAACTTTATAATTTCATAAGTAAAAGTGCCAAAATTAGAAAATTTTTGACAAACTTAATTAATATTTAAAACCTCATTGCATATTTAGAATTTTTTTCACACCATCTCCCATATTTTCCATATCAATTCTGAATATAAAAATTTTTCCTGATATAAAATTATGCTAAAAATAATGATAAGTTAGTATTTACACACAAAAAAATAAGTAAAAGAAAAAGATACAACTAACACAAGAAAAATTTTGGGGCGTTTAATTACACAGACTCTGCCTCAATTCTCTATTTCATTTTTCTTATGTAGGTTTGACCTCTGACAAAGGTTTTAATAACAAGCAAATTTAACACTACAGCTGTTTACCAGCCTTAAATCTGACCATTTTGGCACGTCTTCAAATGAGCCAGATGAGAAACTACTTAATTAGGATTTTAATTATTTTCTTGCATTCTGATAGTATCTGGGATTCACTGAGAAGCAGCTTGTTTCTGCAGTTTCTCAGCAGCTAACACTGTTCCCCAAGGCAGTATTTGTGGTAAATTCCCAGCTCCAGGCAGCGCCAGAGAGAAGCTGCACACTGCAGAGAAGGGAGGTGCTCTAGTAGGCCAGCCTTGAACTTTTGTTGTAGCCTGAACTCCATCATCTCAGCGGGACACAACTGTCTCCTTTCAGTAGAATAAAGTTAGTGTATTTTGGCTTCAGAATCATGTTGTATCTTTGAACTTCTCTGAGTTCCTACAGTGATTGAGTTCTGAGTAATGAAGTGAGAGTTGGCTGTTGATGATTCTAGCTTTTAAGTGGAATCAGATAAAAGTGTGTGTGTGTGTGTGTGTGTGTGTGTGTGTGTGTGTGTGTGTAGTTTATATACTTAATATCAATACTTTAAGTCCACAAATTTAAAAGGGTGACTTATGAAAGTTGACCCCTTTATGAGATTTAACAGCAAAGAAAAAATCTGGAATGTCACAGAAAACAGAAAGGTGGAAGTTTAAATATTTTATACTTTTGTCAAATTATTTCTAAGTGAAGTGCATTTACAAATTACTGTGAAATAGCCTGTGTTCACATAAAAATAAATAGATTAATTCCTCTGTATTTGTTACAGTTGGTGGTTTATTCTGGAGCCTTCCTGTAATATCACCTGCTAGAAGACAGACTTTAGTTTAAGGTCTACCTTTAATCCTATCCTAAGGATCTCCATTTTATTTCTGTACAGTCAAGCTTCATATCGAAAGACAAGTGTGATAGGCAGAATTCTAAACACGACCCACCTAGATTCCTGTGCCTGGTTATTTCAATAAAACGCTAATCGAGATACTACTGTGAAGGGATTTTACAGATGTAAAATCCTGACCTGAGTCTTTAAAAGCATAGAGTTTTCTCTGACTAGTGGCAGAAGGAAAAATCAGAGAATAACAAAGCTAAGAATTCAATATGTACATGCTGGCTTTGAAGATGGAGGCACCACGGGCAAGAATCAGAGCAAAGACAGATGTCTAGGAACTTGGTATGACACCTTCTGACAGTAGACAAGAAAACCTTGGAGATTTCAGTCTTAAGATCCAAGGAATTGAATTCTGTCAACAACCTGAATGAGCCTGGAAACAAAATTTCCCCCCGATAATCCAGGTAAGAGCTCAGCATGGTTGACGCCTTGTTGAGACCCTAAATAGCAAACTCTGTTGAGCATTGTAGGACTTCTGACAGACAGCTTTTGTTTTGTTTTAAGCTGCCAGTTTGTGGTAATTATTTATTATAAAGCAATAAAAAGCTAATATCATATTGCTTCAGAATATTCAGAACAGCAGATTGTTCTGCCAATTCTGACTTTACACAAGGCCTCACTTTTCCAGCTCTGACTTACTTCTGTTTGTCCACTCATCCTTGCTTGTACCTGACTTATACCTTTTTTCTGGTCTTTCCTGGTCCACTTATTAGTGCTCTTGTTGACAGAAGAGAATAGAAAAGATCAAGGACATTACATTGTGTTTTCCAAAGTGTAAGCTTCAATCCACTGGTGGTATCTGCTAACATGGTTTTAGATGCTTTTAATTAACACTGAGACTCAAGTGAAAAGGTTATTCACTTTTCAACTCTCTTCCAATTCTTCTAATTCACTAAAGGAGAAAGTCTCCATTTGGTACCAATATGATTTAATACCTAACACTGACAAATTTTTCTCTTTAGAATATACCTTGGGTGGAGAGTCCACCACTGTCATAATCTCCAGTTAGAAGTTAATATCACATATTTTATTGCATTACTTTCTGTTTATATTTCAGGCAAGCTCTATGTCTTTCTAGTTTGGATGGCAATATAAAGTTTCCTTTTAAAGAAATTATTTTATTGAGTCTAGGTTGCACTTTTTTCATATTTTAATATCTCTGTTATCAGGATGTATCTCACAATTTTTTAGCTTTCATTTTCTCTAGCTGCCCCCTAGTCCCACAAAGCAGAGAGAAGCAACTATAAGGTACATACTTAGCCACTCCTCTCCATCTCTGCTCTCCAGCCCAGACTACCAAACCCTATTCTTCTCTTCCCTGAATCCAAGCTTGGGAGTCTCTGGCCTGAAAACTCAGTGATTTTACACTGAATAAGCCTGCTGTAAAGCAAGGTAGATAGATTTAGGCTATGATCCAGTATTAATATTTATCAGCTATGGACACATAAAAGCTATGGACATATAAAAACATGAAGATTCTGAGATCTTTGGAAACATGATGGAGTGAGAGACATCTCCAGATCTCTCCCCTTGAAATAACAATAAGCTGAATATCTAAAACACAATAAACAACACCCAAACTGCACACCAGCACATTGGAGCATGGGATCTGCGCATAAGAACTACCACAGGTCAGAACCCCAGATGTTGGGCAGTGGACTGGGAGAAATAAAGAAGCTGCCTTCTGCAGCCACCAGAGCTCCTTGTAGAAAAAAGGGGAGGGGAGAAGAAGAGGCAATTCCCTGAACAGCCCTACCTAGGAAAGCTGTGAGCTCCCCATGGCTGGCCAGCAGCAGGGCCCAGTTACCAGAGAAGCAGGATAGCAGAAAGACAACAGTTGGTTTTTACTGGCCGTGGTTGCAAAACTGAGGCTGAATCACAGCTCCAACCCCCAACCCAGACGGCCCTCCCTGCCATACTCTCCAAGACTGAACACCATGGAGCCCCAAGGGAATCTGAGCAAACACTGCCAAGACTGAAGCTGCCTCTTGCAGGCTCTGGAGCTCCCTGCAGGAGAAGGGGGAGAGGAGAAGGTGTGGCAACATCCCTGAGCAGCCATGCCTGGAATTGCCAGAACTTCTAGAAAGCATAGAAGAGGGGCAACACTCCAGAAAAACAATTGATCTGTACTGGCCCAAGCTGCAAAACCAAGGCTGAGCTGCAGCCCTCACCTCTCAACCCAGAGGGTACTTCCCCCCATAACCTCTGAGACCAACCAACGTGGAGCCCCAAGGGAATCTGAGCAAATGCTGCAGAAACTGTCGCTGACACTGACAGGGACTGAAACTGAGGGTAGTGAGTGGGATTAAATATCTACAAGAAAATAAAAAGGCATTATTTAGGCTTTATATAAAGCAGGGAATCAAGAGGCTTAGATGCCACCTACTGGAAACCAAAAGAAAAGCTCCTTCTTTGCAACAGGCTACAGAGAGAACTTTATATAATAACTCTTCTTTCTGGAAAAACAGCAGAATATACTTCTATTAATGCCCAGGCAGAGAAATGATCCATTAAACACCATGAACAACCAAGGTGATAAAGCATCTCAGAAAGAAAAAGAAAATTCTCTAGAAAAGAAACTTATAGACATAGAAAAATGAGACTTAAACGACAGAGAATTCAGTTTGGTACTTCTGAAAAAACTCATTGAGTTAGGAAATGAGTCATATCAACAATTATAGGAATTGAAAAAACAACTAGATGAGCAAAGCAAAAGGATTGAAACCGTCAATGACTAAAAAGGGGGGATTCAAAGATCCAAATTTGTAAAGGGAAATAGAAATAAGGCACGCAGAAAAAAATGGATCTCTCTCTCTCTCTCTCTCTCTCTCTCTCTCTCTCTCTCTCTCTCTTTCCTTTACATATTCATAATGGTAACCACACACCAAAGATTCAGAACTGAAGTATATAACGTAAAATAAGAAGACCAGAGGGAAAACCCACAGAAGCCCACCAAAATAAAGAAAACAGAATCACAAGGATAAGGAAGCAATGGAAACATCAAGCTACCAGAAAGCAAAAGATAAAATGGCTATAAGAAGACCTCATATTTCAATAATCACCCTAAATGTAAATGAACTGAACTCACCAATAAAAAGGCGTAGAGTTGCAGAATGGATCAAAAAACAAAACCTAACCATATGTTGCCTCCAGGAGACACAGCTCAGCTCCAAAGACAAATATAGACTCAGAGTGAAAGCTTGAAAAATGATATTTCAAGCAAATGGCATCAGAGAAAAGCGGGAGTAGTGATACTAATATCAGACAAAATAGACCTCGAAATAAAAAAGGTAAAGAAATATACTGAAGGATACTTTATAATGATAAAGGGAATCATGCACCAAGAAGATATAACACTTATTAATATTATTGCTCCCAATTTGGGAGCCCTGAAATATGTAAAGTAATTACTAACAGAACTAAAGGAAGAAACAGACCAAAACACTATTGTAATAGAGGACCTAAATACCCTACTGTCGGACATGAGCACATCATCCAAACAGAAAATCAATAAGGAAATAACCTCCTTAAATGACACATTAGACCAACTGGACATAATTGACATTTATAGAGCCTTCCATCCAAAAATAGTTGCTTATACATTCTTCTCTAGTGCACATGGAACATTCTCAAGAATCGACCACATACCGGGACATAGAAATAGCCTCAACAAATATAAGAGGTTTGAAATCATACCAACCATATTCTCTGATCATAGTGCTTTGAAACTAGAGATTAACTGCAGAAAGAAATCAGAAAAAAAAAAACACACAAATACATGGAAATTAAAGAACATTCTACTGAAGAATAACTTGGGCAGAGAAAAAAATCAAAAGAGAAATCGAGAGATATATAGAAACGAATGATAATGATAGTACAATATATCAGAACTTTTGGGACACGGCAAAAGTGGTTATAAGAGGAAAGTTCATATCATTACAGGCCTAGCTCCAAAAACAAGAAGGAGCCCAAATAAACAACCTAATGCTTCTTTAAAAACTAGAAAAGGAAGGACAAATGAAGCTTAAAGTCAGCAGAAGGAAAGAAATCATCAAAATTAAAGCAGAAATAAATGAAATTGAAAACAAACAAAATAATAGAAAAAATAAATACAACCAAAAGCAGGTTCTTTGAGAAGGTTAATAAAATTGACACACTCCTGGCTAGACTCACAAAAGAAAAAAGAGAAAGGACACAAATAAACAAAATCAAAGATGAAAGAGAGGAAATTACAACTGATATCGCAGAAAAATAAAGGATCATACAAGAATACTATGAAAAAGTATATAACACCAAATTGAATAACCTAGAAGAAATGGACCAGTACTTAGAAAGATAAAACCTTCCTAGACTAAATTAAGAAGATCTGGAAAATCTAAATGGACTGATCAGCAGTATGGAAATTGAAACTATCATCAAAAACCTACCAAAAAGTAAAAGTTCAGAACCAGATGGCTTCACCCGTGAATTCTACCAAACATTTAAAGAAAATTTAATACCTATTCTCCTCAAACTCTTCCAAAAAATCAAAGAAGAGACAATACTCCCCAACTCATTTTATGAGACCAGTATTACTTTACTCTAATACCAAAACCTGGTAGAGATAAAACACAAAAAAAGAAAACTACAGACCAGTATCTCTCATGAATACAGATGCAAAAATTCTAAGATACTAGAGAACCAAATACAGCAACATGTTAAAAAGATTATACACCACAATCAAGTGGGCTTCATCCCAGAGGCACAGGGATGGTTCAACATGTGCAAATCAATTAATGTGTTACACCACATAAACAAATTAAAAAATACAAATCTTATCAATAGGTGCATGTGGGGAGCCATTTTAAGATATGTGAAATGGCACAACAAAGAACAAAGGATGTTTGTGTACTTGGCAACTATGTAAGAGGTTGAGATTGTAAAGTGCTAAGATTATCAGTCCTCAAGGACATGAGAAACTATGGTACTGTAACCAAGTTTTGCAAAACACCCTCAGATTGTATAAGTATGCTATGCTAAATAAACTCGAGGAGACAGATGAGGTTCTGTCCTCCCTCCTGCACTCCTGTCTGCTTTCTTTTCTTTAGTCCCCACTCCCCCTTTAAGGACCCTGAATTACTTTGTCGGCTGGCTTCCGACAGGTGCAGAAAAAGCCATCGACAAGATAAAGCATCCATTTATGATCAAAACACAACAAAATCGGTATAGAAAGAAAGTACCTTAACATAATAAAGGCCTTATGTGACAAATCTTCAGCCAACATTATACTTAATGATGAAAAACTAAAAACCTTTCCTCTAAGATCAGGAACAAGGCAAGGCTGTCCACTATCATCACTGTTATTCAATATAACACTGGAGGTCCTAGAGAGTGCAATCAGACAAGAGATAGATATAAAAGGCATCCAAATAGGAAACAAAAAAATCAAACTGTCACTATTTGCGGCTGACATCATTCTCTATACAGAAAATCGTAAAGACTCCATAAGAACATAACTAGAAACAATAAGCGAATACAGTAAAGTCTCTAGATACAAAATCAACGTTCAAAAGTCCATAGCTTTCCTATATTCTAATAATGAAGTGTCAGAAAAAGAAGTGGAAAAAATAATTTCTTCTGCCATTGCAACAAAAAGAATAAAATACCGAGGAATAAATTTAACGAAATATGTGGAGGACATATATAATGAAAACTACATGACTTTCTTAAAAGAAATTGAAGAAGATACAAAGAAATGGAAAGATATTCTATGTTCTTGGATTGGAAGAATCAACATAGTTAAAATGACCATATTACCTAAAGCAATATACAGATTTAATGTAATCCCATTAAAATTCTTTCGGCATTTTTTAGAGAAATAGAACAAAAAATCATCAGATTTGTATGGAAGTACAGAAGACACCAAATTGCCAAAGCCATCCTGAGAAAAAGCAAAACTGGAGGCATCACTCTGCCTGACTTCAAATTATACTACAAAGTGACAGTAATCAAAACAGCATGATATTGTCAGCAAAACAGACACACTGACCAATAGAACAGAATCAAGAGTCCAGAAGTAAACCCATATTTATATGGGCAAACAATTTTTGACAAAAAAGACAAAAACATACAGTGGAGAAAGGAAAGCCTCTTCAATAAATGGTGCTGGAAAAATTGGAAGGTCACCTGCAAAAGAATGAAATTAAAATGTTGTCTATCACTGCACACCAAAATTTAACTCAAAATGGATTAAGGACCTGAATATAAAACCTGAAACAATGAAATACCTAGAAGAAAACATAGGAACAAAATTCAAGGATTTTGAACTTAAAGAGGATTTTATGAATTTCACCTCAAAGGCAAGGGAAGTAGAAGCTAAAATAAATAAATGAGACTACATCAAACTATAAAGCTTCTGCTCGGCAAAAAGAAATCGTCAACAAGGTAAAGAGAAAAACATCCGAATGGGAAAATATATTTGCAAGCAACGCCTCCGATAAGGGCCTAATATCCAAAATATACAAAGAACTTGTACAACTCAATAACAACAAAAAACCAAATGGTCCAATCAAAGAATGGGCAGAGAACCTAAACAGACACTTCTCCCAAGAGGACATACAAATGGCCAACAAATATATGAAAAGATGCTCAACATCACTAGCTATTAGGGAAATCAAATCAAAACCACAATGAGATACCTTCGCACACCTATTAGAGTAGCAATAATCAATGGGACAAGTAATAACAAATGTTGGAGAGAATGCAGAAAAAAATGAACCTTCATACACTACTGGTGGGACTGCAAATTGGTACAACCACTACCGAAAACAGTATGGAGTGTCCTCAAAAAACTAAGAATTGATCTTATATATGATCCAGCAATCCCGCTATTGGGTATTTACCCCAAAGATTTTAAAATCCATATCCAAAAAGATATTTGCACACTGATGTTCATAGCAGCATTATTCACAGTGGCCAGGATATGAAAGCAACTGAAGTGTCCTATGATAGATGATTGGATAAAGAAGCTGTGGCACATATATACAACGGAATATTACTCAGCCATAAGGAGATGAAATACTTCCATTTGTGACAACATGGATGGACATCGAGATAATCATGCTAAGTGAAATAAGCCAGACAGAAAAAGTTGAAAAATCACATGATATCACTTATATGTGGGATATAAACCTAAAAGCAACAAATGGACAAGACAAACAGAGACTCATGAACATGGCCTATAGATTAGTAGTTACCAGAGAGGAGAGGGTAGGAGAGGAGGGGAGAGGAAGACAAGTAAACAATGTCAAATATATGGTAACTGAAGGAAACTGGACTTTAGGTGGTAAACACACGATAGAATATACTGATGTCAAATTATAATATACACCTGAAATTTATATAATTTCATTAACCAATGTTACACCAATAAACTTAGTTAAAAAAAATAAAGATTCTTTTTTTTTTAAGTTAGATGGGCAATAGTAATAATTCCCAGGGATGAGGGGAAGTCTAAACAAGCAAGTTTAATTTAGTTGGCAATTTTTTTTTCTTTCTCAGTGGTACAAAAAATAAGGGTATATGTTACAATAAACAGTACAGTAGATTCAATGAGATATGGTAAATATATGTAAGTTTAAGTAGAAATTATTAAATGAACAAATAACAAAGGCATATAAAATTATGAAGGTGAGTACATAAATGAGTGAAGTTTATAAAATAGTGGTGTGGCACAAGGTAAGTTGTGTTCCAGCTCTGACTGATAGAGTGTCAGAGTAATACATAAGCACTAACCCTATAATTAAAAGTAACTCCAGGCTGTAAGCTTCCTTGAGAGTAGAGACACTTCTGATATTTGGTCTTCCATTCTTGGGTAGAGAATCACAGCCTTTACCTATTGTCAGTGCAGTGATGGGATTTGAGGAGAGGTTCCAGTTTTCTGTGACTGTTTGCTTAGAAAAGCAATAATGATGTCTATAAGCCCTTCATCAAAACTTCAACTCCTTCCTTGTAGCAGAGACAAGAAGCAGATTTACAATTAGGATAGTAGTTGTCCCAAGAGCCACTGACTTATCTAGAACATTCATCTTTAGTTTTTGAGATTTAAGGCACCACGGAAATCACAAAACTAAACTGAAGTAGCATTTTGAACATAAATGGATGTGAGCCATAAATTTGAAGCCGGGATAGAGATTACCTTTTTAATAGATGCTTTCTTTTCACCTTTTTATCCAATCCATTTCACGTTCAAATAGTGGTGCTGAGTCATTATCATCCCGCAATGCTCTTCAAAGAAGTAGGATCAACCGCATGCCCCTGCTGGCCTACTTTGGAGAAACAAAAGACAGGCATATATTCCCTCCTTCATTTTACACCTCTTTATGGTAAAGCAAAGTTGGAAAAACAAACAGTGCCATTGGCAAGAGTGTCACATGACTATCATAGTGTTCCATCAGGGAAGCAGAATCACTATGAGTGCTACAGAATGAGGAATCTATTATAGGGATTAGACTTTACATAACCATGGGAGCTGGGGCTCTACAAAAGGATGTTGCCTCTGAATCTGCCTGAAGTCACCTTAAGTTAGTAAGGTCAGCAGTCAGAAAGATATACTGGATGTAACTTAGGGGATAGGGGAGACAAACTGGAACTTGAAAGGACAAGTTAGAGACAGTAGATCAACCATAATGTACACAAGCTTCAGTAATTACGGGCACCTGCAACCCTCAGAACATAATGGCTGCTTCTTCACTTATGCCTTCCAAGTCTTGTACAAGTTTCTCTTGTGGCCATCCCTAACCTGGTACCACATAGGCAAAGAAAATCTGGGACAAATAGTTCCAACCTTGCTAAACTGACAAGATACAAAACCACCACAGTGAGGTGGAATCAAACTGCATATCAAAGATCATAGAAGAGAGATAAGCACAAAAGCATTCTCCAGGACATCTAGTCCTCATCTACTTTTATCTCCTATTTAGACTCCCCCTAAAAATCTTATTATGGATTGACTTTCAACATTTATGCCTAAGAGCTAGACTGAGATATAGCTTAGGTTCTTCAATCAAACGTTGAGAACTGACCCCAGAGTTAGATAACAGTATTGAGGTCCTAGAAAATAGCCAGCCCTTCCCAGTAGTATGTTACTCATAGCAAAACAACCCTCCTTGGATAGATGTGTAGAGAACAGATAATGACAGGATAAAGGAGCGATACTTGGTGGAAAAAAAAATGGCAACGGGGGATGAGCAGAAGGAACAATTCACGGAGACTCTTTTAAAAACAAATAATTTCAAAAAAAGCTGAGAGAAATCTTACAGAATTTTTCATAATCTACAGACTTGTCCAGATGGAAAGCACCTGAAAATCCATGGTATTATTTGCAATATATTATGAAATGCTAACATATTTAATTTCATATAAATTGAGAACAATTTTGCTAGAAAAAATAAAACTACACTGCATGTATGCAATATGAAGTCCCAACCACAAACACATATGAATAGTGGTTCTCAAATTTGCTCAGGTGGAAAGCATGTGGAGGTCATGGTACTCTTTTCAGAATAGCATAAATATTGATAGATTTTTTTAATACCATGTGAACTGAGAACAGTTTTGCTTGTAGACAATATGAATATATGCATACAAAATGAAATCACTACCATGAGCACACGCCTTTAAAATTGAAATAATCAATTGTTTCCAAACATTTTAAATGAGAAACCACTTACTACTTTGTGTTTTTCATCTGCTAGATCAACTAGCCATAAAATCAAAAAAAGATTTAAGGAAAATTTATGAGTAAAGAATCTTAAATTGAAAAAAAATCTATTCAGTATCTTTTTGTGTGTGTGAATTGGTAAAAGCCAGGCCATTACCCCTTTTCAATGTTCAAAAATACCAGTAACACAAGTAAAGGGCCCATGTTCCATAGCATCTTGGTTTGAAAACCATCAGTCTAGACCAAATCCTTTAACAGAAGAGAAAACTATCCTACAGAAATAATAACTTGCTTGAAGTTATACAAATAATCAGTGACAGATGGGACTAGCAATCTTGTCTCAACTCCTAATCCTGTGTTTTTCTCAGATTAGCCTGGATCTAATGTAAACACCCACTAGGATCAGATAGTATCTTTTAAGCAGATGCTAGAAGAGGATATATGGAATAACTAGACAGGCTGCTAATAGTGCACCCAGCCTCAAACTTAAAAATTCTCTTCAGATTGCAGAGAAATCTGGGAGATTGAGCATAGATGTTAAACTGCACTCAACCTCTTCTTCACCTTCAGAGTCACACAGAAGTCATTGAAGGAATGCAAAAATAGGAAAATGTCCATGGGAACGGTGCTATCTACATTACAGAAAACATGAGGTAGTAACTTTATAAAACATAGTAGAATAGATCAGCTTGAGGGAAGAGTTGATTCATAACACATGAAGAAGTAGAGAGACCTAAATATAACCCTATTAACACCCACCATCTTGCCCCTTACAGAAAACACCTCCCAGCCCCTGTCCTAATAAGTTGAAATGTTACACTGTATGATATTTCCAGCAGAAAGACCAATCAATTTTATCACATGCTTTGATTTTGATCACTTAGTCCTTAGAACACTGTTTTGCTTTTGATTACTGACGTTTACCTTATGTGTAAGAGGGCTACTTCCTGCACACATACTATGCACTCACACAATGGATCATCAGGAAAGACTGTGACATTATTTCAGACCACATTTTCTTAAGTCTACTTCTTGAACACTTCCGAAAACTTTTCTTAGCTATAGTCACCAAATGGCTATTATGTATTTCCATACTTGGGTCCTGTTTGTTCATCTTGATTGCATATGATTGTTAAGTGTCAAATAATTATGATCCCACTTTATTACTAATAACCCTACTGGTTATATAACTTTGGGCAAGTCATTGAACCTTTTAACTCTAGCTCCTCATCTATAAAATGGGTATAATTATAAAGTCTACTCCCTTAGGGTTGATAGAAGTATTAAACAAATTAATCCATGTGAAGCACTTATTACAGAACTGGCATTGATAACTATACAATAAATATTAATCATTATTATTATAACTATTATTAGTTCCCTTTTAGGGAAAGTGAAGCTAAGTAATTTACTGAAGGTCACCCTCTAGCAAGTGACAGACTGTAATTTGAACAAAGTATCTAACATGGTGATCACTGGGTGATAAAAGTGATTTTCTTCTTTATTTTGTATAGTAGACATGTAGTAATTTATTATTTTCTGTAATTAAAAAATAATACATTTTACTGATGCTATATAAAAAGTTAAAGAATTAAAAGATTAAAATGTAGAAACTGTCACATGTGAACTCCTCGCCCTTCTGAAGACCTTAGATCCTGCATAACTTTTAACTTCTCTCTGACATCTCAGATTGTTTACCTGATATCACTTTATTTCATTTCCCTTCTGTCTAATAATAACTAATTTTTCTATAGTGACTTAAAATGTACAAAGTACTGTCAAAAGTATTATCTAATATAATCTTCAAAGCAATACCTGGGGCTTATATTATTATTGCTATGTTGTCTATTTTATAGATGAGACAAACAGTGCTTACAAAAAACTCCAAGGTCACTGTGTTTTTCCCTCAAGTATATTATGATTTCTACTTAACCACTGAGCATTGCAGTCCTGAATCGCCTGTATGCACTGATGGTCTGTCTGATCCATCATTTCCTAGACTGGACCTTTAATTCCTCTCCCAGAACTTGATATTCCTGAGTCTCACTCCTATCTTGAATTTGTAACCGTGTGACTATATAACCCTGGCCCAGAGGCATAGATTGTTTTTAGATATGTCAAATATAAAAATTTCTTTCATTTAAACATTGTTCTTCTCTGCAAAAGAACTAAATAGCCTTCAGGGATCATCCATGATGTGTAATATATTTTGTGTGAGTTTTGGTTGTTGCCAAATTAGAAAATATTTTGGAAAAAGATGAATACTAAACACATATAAGACAATATTTTGTTATTTGTGTGTAAACATATTCTACTGTGCAGCCACCCAAGCCAGGAAGATAGTTAAATAGGCACTTCATTCACTGGTGCAACTCTTATGGAAGGAATGTTATTAATACATATTCAGTACTATAAAAAAGCATTAATACTCTTTGATCCAGCAGTTCCACTCCTAGGAAATATATCACATCCTTTAGATTACAATGAATCAGATGAACAAAGGTTTATGTGCAAGGATGTTCACCACTGTTATTTATTTATAACAGCTAGAATTTATAAACAACTTATATGCAAAACAAAATGCTATTAAATAAAATATGGCACATTCATGTGATAGAATACTATGTAGCCATTAAAATCATTGTAGAAGACAATTTAATAGCATGGAAAATTTCATCATTTATTATTAAATGAAAAAGTTTATAATACAATATGTGAAATGTGTACCCAATTTTGTTTCCATGGATATAGAAAATAGATTGGAAGAATAAAGACTAAAAGGATAACTCTGGGTAGCCCTAAATGATGACATTATGAGTAATTTAAGTTACTTATTTGTGCTTTTTCTATTTTATCATTTTTACAATAAATGTTACTTTGTAATCAGAAAAATTTATTCATAAAAAGAAAAAAATAGAGTGAAGATGAAAAAAAGGCTATCTATTTAGTTTATACCCTAAGACTAATTTTAAATGAATCAGCTTTCCTTAAAGTATCTCTAAAAATAATTCCTCTTGTACGTGTTTGGAGAGAAAAATTTACATTCACAATAGCCCATAGCTTTAGCAACATTTCTTTGGATGCATACAGCTATATAAATTGCAAGAAGAAAAGTTAAAAACTATACTCCTCAAAATTCAATTTCATTTAATTTTACATTTCAAAGCTGCTGAGTTATGATATAAAATAGCACATTTTACATGAGATTTTAAAAACATGAAAACTATTAATCAGCCTGACTGATGAGGTTTTTTGTCACTTATTATTCTATATATCTCACTAATTATTACTAATTTCTACATGAAATAGACTGTAAGACTCCCAAAAGCTATGTGGAAAAAACTATTTTTAAAAATTATTTTGCACTGTTTGGAAAAATTACCTCTTTGAAATGTATTAACCTCAATCTTGGTATGTCTTTTCATAAGGTAAGTTTAATATAATGCCTATTTACACTCTATACCTCTTTGTCTTTATAAATTTCCAGATGTTTCTCCCTAGCCATTAAATTTTGTTCTTTTTAATTGGCTAAAAATATAGTCATTTTCCAAATATGATTTAGATTTATCCTCATTTGTGTTATCTTTTGATGTCTCTAATGCATCATCTGTTAAGTTCCTCTCTTAGCTCACTACTAACATTGTTAAACAAGTCTAGTCTTTGAACAAACCACACCTTTAGACAACTCCCTAAATCTCATACGTTCTCATTTATCATTGCTGATATTTACATTCTTGGAGCCAGTTTTTAATAACTGTGACAATAGTCTTACTCCAACCATCTTGAATTAGTTTCAACAGTAATTCTATGTGATAGTATATAAAAAGATTTACAGCAGCACAATTTTATATAATTTTCACTGTATCCCATTTTCCATTGATTTTGTAATTTTTCCCAAAATAGTTTACTTTAAATGAACCCTGACATTCTCATGTCTAAAACCAAATGCATTATCTTCCTCCCAAAACCTCTGAGCCTTCCTCATTCTGAGTTCCCTTTTTGTCATCACCAGTCACCTAGTCATGTAAACACTTTTATTGTTCTCTTTTTTGACTCTTGTCTTATCAGTCGCTCCATTTGTCCCTATCCCATATTATGACTTTGCTAGTGTTGGTTTCTCTACAGTGCCCTGCCTCACCTCCCTCACCAGCAATATTTGAATCATTCCTCAAGATTTCTTGCTTATTTACTCTGAAAACTTCGCAAATTACCCACCATTCTTGTTCTGCTACTTTATCACCCATTTCTAACCCATAGAGAATTAAATCCCTTCTTCTGTGTGTCCCCAAGCTCAAAATATTGTTATGTGAACTCATAAATTAGTGCAGAATTCAGAATGACAGATAATGCCCAAATCATCTATATTTGACTTTGTTCTCCATTAAAACACTCAAGCAATTAAAAAAAAAAATGGTGCTGTGAAATTCTGACTCAGGATTACAGGACAACTGTCTCACTTCTCCACTCTGTTCCTTGCATCTCACTCATACTAGGAATAAAAAGAGTTACATCTTAGACCAATAAAGGTCATCATCCTTGGAAGAATGGCTTGCGCCCCTTTAACTTTCCTATCCTCCTTATGTACCTGGTAACGTAAGTTGTGAGTTCAAAGGCCTTCCCTCCTGTGTAGCTGAAAGCAACATTCTGATTAAACAGAACAATTAGCAAGTAGGTTTATTTTTTAATTGACCCCTAAATCTGTGCCCAATATTGTACTATAAAAGCTAGAGAAGTAGTTTTCAAATTGTGGGTTGAGACCCATAAAGAAATCAATTTAGGGTCATAAAATCCATTTGGTGGGTCATATATAGCATTTATTTTAAAGAAAATGAAATAGAACAGAATGAAATAGAAAACATCAGAGTGCATTATATATATGCATACTGGATCCCAAAGTAAAATGTATTTTTTTTCCTGCGGGTTGCAGTAAAAATTATTGAATAATACTGTGCTAGAGTGTACAAAAGAATAAAACCTGTACAGATGAAACGGAACAATTCTATTACCATATCTAATTCAATTCTGATTTATATGTTTAACGGATAAATGTGGGTTTGAATGATTAGGAAGCTTTGATAAGTGAGCTGGTATTACTAAACATGAGTAGAATTTGGGTTCTGTGTAGGTGGAGAGAATTTTATAAAACTACCATCAGATCAGCTAATGATTTAGTGCAGCAGATAAGATGTTTACAGAAAGACTCCAAAACAAGATATGCTAAAATCAATTACATAAGTAATGACTTTTATACATATACTATAATAAAACATAACCATCCCGCCCCCTCAACAATTTGCCAACTCACTCCTGCTCTAAATTTCATTTTAGATCTCCTTTTCTTACTCAGATGGTCTCCCAGCAATTCTCCATAGTATCTATTGTCTGATGCCAAGTTTAGCACACTGCACTGTTATCCCATTTGCTTTTCTATGCCCCTACTTGATTGTTAATGCTGTGCTGACAGAGTTGAACCAATCTTATTCTCTTTTTCTGTACTTGAGTCTTAGCAGAGGGCCAGGCACAGAGTTAGCACTCCACAAATGCTGGGTGAACAAATAATAACCAAAGTAATTCTAAGTTATTATTTTAGGATGCTACTAATTGTTTTGCACTTCAGACTAGTTACTATTGGGAAGTTGGGAGTTTTGTGATGAAGAAGGATTTTTCCCTCTTTGCCAGTCTGTATTATCCGAAAATTGTCTATAAACAAGTAACATTTATTATAACTTTAAAGCAGTTATAGTTTTTGTGTGTGTTTGTTTCATACAAACCAGATTGGACTGGAGAATAAAAGAAAGCCTTATAGAAATCCAGCCAATGGAGATTTCCCTTCCTCTTTCCTTGGGAAAAGCTTTCCTTGGAGAGGGACTATCCCACGTCTTAGGCACTTCTCCCTATTCATAAGCAATTCTTCCTTCTTCCAGTGGATACTTGGTATTATGAACTTTTAAAATTACATTTAAGAAGTCCTCAACCTGAGAAGAACGATCATCTTACATCAAAAGCATTGATTAGTCTTCTTGCATATGAAAGAGATACATTTGTGTAAATGTGGTATAAATTACCAGTGATGAAATTAAAATCACCATACAATGCTGAAATAAGAGATCATCAAAATAAATCATGTAATGGTATAATAATGAAAATAAGACAGCATATATGTTCTCTATTTTACAGCAGTGATTTTCATTTAAATCTATGTTGGAGTCAAAAACCCTATTGTGAAGTAGATGAAAACTCTTCAGAAAAAAAAAATGTATGTAAGGACAGTCATATTCAATTCTGAATGTAATTTCAGTGAAGGCGCCCAAATCAGCCGTGGATGCCAGGATAAGGACCTCTGCTGTCCAGTTTATTTGATGTTGTTCACATACATAATCTCACTTGATCCATGTAAACTTCCTATGGTTAGGTCAGGCCAGTTATCACAATTACAAATGCAGAAGCCAGGTATTTTAAATGATTTAAACTGATTTCTTCCCCCATCACACAGCTGGTAGTAGAACCCAAACTAGATTACAAGTATATAATTTCATACATTTTCCCCTAAAGATATTTAATTCAAACTTACATAAATAAAACATTTGCAGAAGGCTTTTTACAGCCATATTTTACAGGAATGTTATATGTTTATTTCCCTAATATGAAGACAATGAAGTAGTCAGACTTCAGCATCATTATACATTTCCTTCTCAAGTTGACCATGTGTACAATGCCTGCTCTCCAAACCCCCTCCAGCTTGGCAAGCCAGAGCAGGAGAGAAAACTGCAGGTCCACCACATGACAGGCCAGCATCCTCTCTCCAGGCCAACAGGCCATTCTGCTAATGGGCTTTTGTATTTTGTAATTAAATAAAGGAGCCATGTAATGCATGCTTATCTCTTCACTTGATAGAATTCTGGTCTCTTGAATTACTTAAGGTATGTATGCTATATTTCAAATGCTCGTAGATTTTTGTGGGAGGAGAGTTTATTTTCCTTTTGGGAAAATCTAGAAAATCTCAAGAAAGTCCTATTGTAATATTTGTGATTTTTTAAAAAAAGGAATAGTATATGCTAATGCTTTAGTTTCCCTTGATTTCTGCTTTGACAGTTTCTGATGCAAGTACCAATATCACTGCATCATTATGACTAATGATCATTTGTGGAGTAAACAAAAAACGGCGTCCCAGGATGCACCACTTCCAGAAGATCTATCTCTGGAGCCAGTTGCCACATTGCAAACATGACAACAAATGAATTGATGATAGCATCTGCTTAATCTGGCTTTTGTCCACATGTCACAACTGTAATGTCGCTAATCGAGACTTTTTTATTTGCTCTAGTCTAGTTTCTTCATTCCCTACTCTCCAAATTGAGTTTAATTTAATCAATGTTGACTGAAAATCTGTCAGTTTTAATAGTGTTACATTTTTAAATTTTTGATGTTTAAGAAACATGAAAACTGAATATTGTCTTAATCTAAAATTGTTGAATTTCTTGACCTCACATTATTATACCAAGATTGTGTCTGATCTTTGTTAAAAATTAAGAACTTTTACATGATGTGATTGTTCAAAGTATCTAGAAGGTGCTTAATATGTATTAACTGATATTCCTAAGGTAACTTTTTATGCTAATTGGTAAAGTAAATAAAGTAATAAAATTATGGATTTACGCTGAGTGACTTCAGCACTAATTTAATTTATAAAATAACTAGCTAAACTAATATTTTATTTGAATTAAAAGTAATGTTTGATCTTACAGACAAATGATAAATAATTCAGTAAAAAATTACACACGCTTTTTCACCAGTAAATTTTGTAAAAATTATAAGTCCTACTGAGGGAAAATAGGTAGTCTACCTACACTAGGAGACAGTTGACTGACCTATTAAAAAATTAGCAAACCATCTTCATTTAAGTCAGATTATTCTATAGTCAAGACAAAATAAAGATAGTTTAGTCTGTCCTTGAATACTCATTTATGCCAAACAGACTTCCAAACTAATCCATTTGTGCCTTGAGTAGTTTTTATTTGGTGGTATTTAAATCTCTATTTAATGCTGTTAACATCAAATTGATATATCATCTACAAATTGGCATATAAATAAAATTTAAAATATAGTTCATGGTTCAATCACAATCTTGCGTGATTATAACATCATATTTTTAAATATATGCTTCCTAAAAGAAAGAATAAGATCTTATTCATGTTCATGGATATCACAGAGCCCAGCACTCCAGCACTTCATAGCGTGTTTAATGAAAATTAGTATGCATAGGTATCCATTCTATAGCTACACTGCTCTCTGCAGGAGAGTGAGAGCCAATACGTGTATAGCCGATACTGCCCTCTAGTGGTTAGCATGCCTAGGTGAGTTTTGGTACTACTGGTTCCATCTGAGGTTCCCACTAGAACATTCTTTTCTATGAGTTGTATGATAAACCGCTGATAATTTTTTGGCAAGGCACTATCTAATATTGTAACAGAAACCTAAACAAAATATGCAGGACATGATTTTAGAGAAGAAAATTGGTTGCATACATCTTTGTAGTTAGTAGTATGTTTTAACATATTCTATGACAGTAATCCCATATTTTGTGCTAAGATTCTAATCAGATAGAATAGATGTGGTTCAAATGGGTTTTTGAGGCACATGGTAAGAGTGTTTTAAAAAGTCTGTTGGAGCTATTAAAAACTATCATATAATTTTACACTGAGTTTTCTTATGTACCTTTGCAAATTAATAGTGTCACAGTATGAGAGCAGCTCAGTCTAGAGCCATCTTCACTTTCTTCCTCTGTTCTTAATGTAGAAGGGAGAAGTTTCTTCCTCTCTCCACTATATTATCATAACCAGCGATTAGCACGGCTCTTGTATAATTCTCAGAAAGGATCAGAGGACGAGGGCTGAGCTGAATGGACAACCAGCCATAAACCCTAAAAAATACAGAAATGTAATTTCTGCTCATGAGGCCACTTTTCACTCTTGCTGAGAGACTCAGGTATTTCCCCTCCCTTTTTCACATCATCTGTTCCCCACAGCATGCAAATCTAAGAGGGACAGCCCAGCCGAGATTTATCTGTATGATGGGAGAATAGACTGAATGCATGCCTTTCAGTTTAGCACTTGCTTTCTGAAGAGTCAGAAACCAAAGTCACTCCCTATTCAAAAATTAAAAGGTGAAAGAAAGGGCAAAAACACAGTATTGTCATTAATAAAACTAAGAGTGCTTGCACATTTACAGGGACCAATACTATTAACAACATTGGCAAGAATTTGGCATGGAGATATGTCCCTGGGAACTATTTTGTGCCCTCCAGCTGCAGCAGGCATAACTCAAGAGAATCTAATTTGCATTACTCAGCATTAGACCTGGAAAGACCTAGCTCATCCATCAATGGCTCAGACACCAGCAGCATTTGAGGTGTAATTTGAAGTTGATGAACATTTGCTGTCTAGGACTATACAGCTATTTTCTCTTTATACAAAAGAATCCGCACCTGTCTATTGCAGTCAGGGACGATCGTGGGTAAAACTCTGAACTACTTTGTTTATAGTCTAGCCTCCTAGAGCAAAAATGCCCTCTTGGGTTACTCTTTATTCCCCACACTGGGAAGACCCCTGGCCACCCCAGGCCTCTCTATGGGCCCGTTGTGTTTATGCAGTGCTTTGTGCTTGACAGTCTTTACTTCTCCGTATCATTGCCCACTCACTCCCCTACTTTCCCAGTTCCATTCGCTATCACACTCCTATCAAATTATGTATTCCAGTTTTCAAGGACCCTCTACCATCAGGTGATAAATAATGGTGATGAATTAATCACATTAAATATAGCCAGTAAGTACTTAAATAATTTCTATGAGCTGCATAATTCTCTAGCTTAAACAATAGGTTACCAGCTGCACAAGACCCTTAAAGGGTAAATTGCAAGTAAATTTCAGGCAAAAAATGGAAATTTCAAGTAAAACTTCAAGAAGTAGATAATTTTCAGCCAATAAACATTTTGGACCTCTCAGATAATCCCTAGTGTTATCTCATTTAACCATGGCACAGAGAACTGTGACTGCTTATAACAGAGATTCAACATATGATTCTCCTTAAACCTTGGTTAAAATGTAAGCCATGTCAAAAATACCAACCAAAATCTAAACATGACATCATTGTACATGCAGTAACTGTAACTCCTATTTGTAAGTCAGATGGCAACAATCGCTAGAGAGGATGTGGAAAAACTTGATCTCATTTACTGGAGTATAAATGAGTACAACCAGTTTAGTTGGCAGAATCTACTAAAGCAAAACGTTGCGTATCCAGCAATTCCACTCTCAGGGAGACACCTAACACAAATATCTATCTATATTGACCCAAAGATATATCTTAGAATGTTCAGAACAGCACTATTGTATATCCAAAAAGTGAAACTGCCTACATGCCCATCGGTATAAGGAAAGATAAAGTATTATACATTCACACAGTGGAATTCTATACAGTAATTAGAATGAATGAACTTAAACTATACACGGTGATTTGAGTATATCTCAAAAATCATGTTGAAAAGAAAGAAAGAGGATATGCTGTATTACTGTATTTATACAAAAGTACAAAAACAGGTAAAACAATAACACTATTAAGCAGGATGGTAGTTAAAAGGAAGCACAAGAGGGCACAAGAGGGGCTTCTGTGGTGTGGTTCTATTCTGTATATTGAGGAATGCGTTACTTCTGTAAAAATGTATTAAGAGATATACATAGGATAACATGTACATTTATCTACTTTATAATTTAATTAAAAGTCTAAAAAATGTAAGCCATAACATGCATAGTGAGTCTTCTGAAAGTTTAGGAATATAACCCTAAAATAATGAGATTTAATCCCACAATGATTCTGTCATTTGTAAATTTTCCTAGAATCATCATTCTTTTTATGAACAACAATTAACCCACTGATCGGATTTCCCACAATAATACCAATTTTACATATTTACTTCTTGGTCATATATGTTCTAATATGACATCCAGAAAATATAGCCCCTGCAATTTATTGTCCTTATAGCTCAATGAACAGAATTATGAACATTAAGAATCATAAACATAGCAACTTAAACTATTTTTTTGGACTATTTTCAAGTCAATGTCCACATGTAGTACATGCTTGTTTTTACAAAACAGAATTACTCACATATTCTTTCTCTTATCTTATTCTATATGATGATGATCTAGATAAAGGAAGGCTACAAAATGATAAAAAAAAAAAAAAGTTCTAAGAAGAAGTAAAAATGTTCCTGGATCAATGCTACTAATGGTTAAAGTGGTAATAACAAGCATCTTGCCAAAACAATTAACAGCTAATCATGTCTGGTGTTCCATGAGTTGTCAATGCGAGTTAAGAAAATGATGAATAAAAGTGACAGATAAAGACCAAAGCCAGTGGATCAGTGTGCTCAGATAAGACTTGATGTTATCTTCACACCTGGTCAAGTTGAACATCCTCCAGTCAAATTAACCCCCTACCTTATCATTTCACCCTCTGTAACACCTTTACTTGTACTATACTGTCCAGAAATAAACACAGCTGCAGCTCAAGAATACAATTTTGGGGTGACTATTGACTTCTAAATACTGTCTTACATAAAAGCATTTTTATAAGCAAATTAAGGAAGGCTGATATTCTCTATCTAGTTGCATCACTGCTGCATTACTGATGTCACCCTCTGTATTCATTTAATAGAGCAATGCTTCTCAAACTTAATGTTTATACCAATCTCTTAGAGAGCTTTAAAAGGTAGACTCCATTTCAGGAGGTCTGTCTGGAATATGGCCCAAGATTCTGCATTTCTGATGCAAGGACTAGGATAACTTGAAAGAATCACTCAGATCTAGTTATTTCACATAATTCACAGGTTGGATTTCAGAAATGCAGGTTAATATTCCAAAGAAGAAATAACCAAAAGGCTTGTCAGCTACAATGGCTTTCAGGTCAGGTGGCCATGTGGGATGTTTTAATTATTAGAAGGACTCCCTGCCAAATCAAACAAAATCAGACCTTTCTGAATAAGCACATTCCTAGTGACACAAGAACATATTAAAATGGTTTGGGCATGTTGTGCTTAATTTTGGACCCAGAACAGATAGAGAAGCTAAAAAGATATACAGGACTTGTATAATGAGGAGATTTAAAGCTACTCTATCCCAGACTAAATCAATAATTGGTAACCTAACTAGGCTGGATATCGAAAGAACATGATTTGCTTTTCCCTTTCTATGATTTAATGTATTCTCTTGCCATTGGATAATTCCAGCCTTACAGATTTGAACAGTTCCCCAAGACAAAATTCTGTTTAAGCAGATAATGTACATATAGAATAACTACGATATTTGAAACCTAAAACCCCTTGTTTTTGCAGGCAACTTAAACTGTTTTTTTAAAAAAATCTTTTATATTGGTTATGTTAACAAAACATCCTGCTCTATAATATACATTGTTTGAATCAGCTGAGTCCCACCAATATCAGTGTTAATGTGTTCAGGGCACTATTTGGAAAAGAAATGAGAAGACATTACCTGATCAAGCAAGGCATAAGGGACACCAAGGGACACTGTAGTCATCAGCAACCTCTCTAATCTGCTTAATACCCACTTTTGAATCTTTTCATAGGACTTTTATTACCCCTAAATTAAAAAAAAAAAAAAAAGATGTAAAAAGGCATAAAAAGTCTGTACCTACTCCATGTTTCTAAGTCTGATCACTTTTTTCTCCCGTACCTTTCATTGCACTTGATATTTGTCTTCACCTCTTTGGGCTCTCCTCTCCTCTGTCTCTCTCCCTTTCTTTTTCAAATTACTGGGGTGACTAAATGCCCTCAAACTGTACCAGGAAATTGCTGAAAACAAGGTGTCATCTTAGAAAACTGAGAGCTAAAGAGTAATCAAAACAAGCCAATCACATATTGACCTATTTATGATCTTCTTTCGCTCTTATTCTCCAGGCACCAATTGAAAGATTCAGACCAAACAAAAAATGTTAATATAGCTAAAACCACTGGTCCCACAGCTCAGGCCAGAAGATTGATTTTTGGCCAACATAAAATTTACTTTCCTTCCTTAAACACCATGAATATAGCTACTGGCTGAATATTCTCTATGGGTACAGGATGGCGTGGTCGTTCAGAGCACATAGTAAATTGTCAGAGTTCAAATCTCAACTCTGCCACTACCAACAGCAGGATTTTGAACAACATACTTTGTGTTCTGCTCTGGTTTTCTTGTTAGTAAAACTGGGGTGATGACAATGCCTATGTCACAGAAATGTCATCAGGATTAAATCAGTTAATAGATTTACAGCACTAGAATGTTGACAAGCATAAAGGAGACACTGTTCCCAGGTTCTGACTCAGTCAGAGATGGCTCAGGAGAACATTTTATGTAAGTCTGGATAATCAAGTATAGGCATATTCATACTCAGTAAAATTCTAAAATCCAAAAAAACTGTATTAATAACTTTTATTGTTGGAAAAATGCTAGAGGGACTGTTAAGGTAAAAAAAAAAAAAAAAAAAAAAAAAAAAAGGAAACTGTTCTAGAACTGAGAAAGAATCCGAAAGAGTAAAACTGGGAGGGCCACAGAAAGCTCTCTGACAGGATAGACAGAGATCACTTGCCTGCAGTCTCAGTCTATTTACCCCACTGCTTCTTCCCCTACCTGATGTTACTGCAGATCCTGGTCCCCAAAGCAGCATAGAACTCCTCCAGGTTAGAGGCACACATTCATCTCCTCAGCCTTGCATCTAGGGATAACTTGAGACCGCAGTCTAAAGATAAGTTGTTTACATATACTATGTAAGTAAAAAAAAAAAAAAAAAAGCAATATCCTATAATCTAAGAGCAGTACAACTGAAAGTGATAGCCCATTATGGGCTTGTATCATCATGAAAATTTTCACTGGGGCTCTGTCATTGAAGTAAATTTTAAAACATACCACACTCTAGTTTAGGGGTACACTAGTGTAGAATGTGTAAAACATGTATTGGATGTTAGATACATATCAAAATTATGAGCATGTGTGCCTCAGAGGAAAGAAGGAAATAAGACTGGTTAAAACGAGATGATTGCATCAGTAATATTTCAGTTTAAAATAATAAATGAAGAAAATATTAGAAAATGTTATATTTATTCATTGTGGATGGTGGATACAATGACACTTGTTACATTATTTTCGGAGTTCTTAAGTATCAAAAGTATTTTTTTCCCTAAATTTAAAACATTACCCCAAAACTCTAATTTAGCATCAGTGCTAGGAAACAGTTTACTTGAAAGTTGAGATTAAATTGTATATAAATTATCATCAAAAGTAATTTAGTTTGTAATATTTCAGGTGCTGACATCAAAAAATGTTTTCAGCTTATCTGTATAACCTAGTTCATCTTAATATCTTATATTCCTGGCTCTTCCAGGAAAGGGGGCTTCTCTGCTCATGAAACCCTTCTCTACTAATCTGTAACAAGAATGATAATAATCACTCCCATTGTTATGCATAGTGCACATGCTTTATTCTTTTCATCTTAGCATCAACTCTATGAGGCTTATACTTTTTTGTCTACATCATAAGGAAACTAAGACTAAAACTGCAACTCTTTCCATGAGTTAATACCCACTTATCGGTGCACTGCAGACTTCTATAGAGACATTTTATAGCCAAATGACAACTGGCTTATAAATTAAAATGTGTGTCTATACGGAGGCTGTATTACATAATGGGTAAGAATCTCAACTCCATCTCCAATTAGCTTTATGATTTGGAAAAAATTACTTAATTTTTCCAGACTCAGTTTCCTCATCTGTAAGGCATGAATAATAATAATACCTACATTTTAGAGTTATCGTGAGAAATAAAGAAGCTAATATAGTGTTGTTTTAAACTTTTGGAAATTTATAATTTTGAAACACATTTTCAGAAAAGCATTATTTATGAAAGCAGTGGGATACTTGAGTGCCTATATTTTTATATAGTAAACACAGTGGTTCTCATACTTTTTCAAGCAGTAGAGCACCTGGAAGTGCAGGTGCTTATTATGAAAATTGTGATTTATTTAATTTAAAATAAATGTATAATTTAGAACTAAAGAAGGTACGATTTAACATTTGATTTTAATATAAGCAAGTGGTACCAGATGGCAAAGGTTTAACAAACTTAAAATTGAGAATATTATATCCATTAGCTTAATTTGCTGTAACCTCAAGTGGTAAAAGACTTCCATTATTCAAATGGAGGGAACAAGTAGGTCAAGAAAGTAGAACACAGAGGCTTTAGCAGTGCTTAGTCTAGGGTCTTGATTTTCAGCCACATCAGCAAATCATTGACAGAGGTTACTTCATGGCACAGAGTCATGCGTTCATCTGTTTAGCAAAAAGTGCCAATCATGTACCATACATAGTGCTGGCTAAGGGACTGTCCCTTGAACACTATGAACAGATTTCAGGTCCCTGACTCGAAGGAGTCTAAGACAAAGGGAGATGCTTTTCAACAGTATGTGATGAAGTCTATGATATGGGTGGCTGAGGGAGTAGGAGGAAGGGCATTTAATACAACCTAATGATGAGAGAAAGGGAAGGATAGAAAAAGCTTCCTGCAGAAAATAGTAGATAAGCTGATAACTTACAGAATACTGTACATTTTGATTGGCCTATTGGTGGGGAATGGATAAATAAAATGTGGTATGTTTGTATAAGGAAAAACTCTATCTCATATAACGAATGAACTAGATGAAATAAACTAGATCTATATGTGTAAATAAATCTCTAAAACATAAAACTTAATGAAAAAGCAAAGTTACAAAATAATATATACATTACAGTACCATTTAAGTAAATTTAAAAACATACACTTCAGTTTAGGGGTACACAGTTATGCAATACAACCTAGTATAGAAAGTATAATACATGTAGTAGATGCTAGATACATAACAAAATAAGGAGCATGTATGCCTATGGGGAAAGAGGGGAATAAGACTTGGCAAAAAGAGTTTACAATTGTATCATTAATATTTCAGTTTAAAATAATAAATGAAGGAAATGTGTTAAGATGTTAACATTTATTCATTGTGGGTAATAGGTACAATGACATTTGTTACATTATTTTCTGAATTTTTAAGTATTAAAGGTAATTTTTCCCTAATTTTAAAACATTACTCCAAAAATCTAATTTAGCACAAACACTAGGAAACAGTTTACTTGCAAGTTAGAAATTAAATCTTATATAAATTATCATCAAAAGTAATTTATAGTATTTTAGCTGCTGACACATCAAAAAACATCTTCAGCATATCTATATAATCTAGTTCATCTTTATATTTTATATAAGAAATGCAAAACATATGGTGACAACCCTGTAACTGATAAACTGAAATTTCATCTCTTGTTTCTAGAACTTCTGGAGATCAAATGCAAGAGAGAGAATAACAAGGAAGCTGCAGGCCTCAGAGACTGCAGAGAGTTTATGACCTCCGAGTAGCATCCCCCAAACTTATTGGTCAAGGCTCATTTAGCTAAGTAGAGGACCTCTCATCTACCTACCCTTCCTATTCCAAATTACAGCAGAAAAAAATTTGATATCATGATCAAATATTATTATTCAAATTAATCAGAGAAGGAGGAAAGATGATTATAGAAACATCTGTTTTAGCAGTAAGAAATGGATGCTTGATATTTGAGCCACCAACAATGTCTATAAATCTATTTATATATGGGAAAATTATAGGATACAATTCTGTTGATGAAAATATACATAATTATACACCATAGGGTTAATTGAACAAATCACAGCAAACTAAAATGATAAGGATGAAGCAAAAGTAACAAAATTAAAAGTGAAATCATCAAAAATCTGGAATATTGGCAGTTGAAACCATAGAAAGCTCCAATCAGTGTTGATGATACACGGATAACCATGCGTTCTTTCTGAAACTGGTAAGAATCTCAAATACTTCGTAGTGTAGAAGCCAAATTAATGTGCCTTTGCAGGACCTATTAGTAAAATGCTGAACTAGCCCTCAGCAAGCACTAATAATTTGCTAATTTTAGTTTATGACTGCCAAACATGAAGTTATGAATCTGATCCACGACACTCAAGTACAGAAAAAGTTATACTATTTTTAAATTCTAGTTCTAAGGCCCAACTTGCCAGGTTCTTGAGAGACCTAATTTAATTATAAGAGAGGAGGGCTCACTCCATTCTTAAGGTCTAGTGAGAGTCTCTGGACTAATGCAGTCCAGAACATTTGAGGAATGGCCTGCAGGTCTTTTGTCCATTATGGTCATTTTCAAGTTTTATGCTAAGGTGGCCATTAGTCCATTTTGAACAAAAGCAGGTGTCTCCAGTCCTTCAGGCCAAACTTAGCCCTCCAGATCTCATGCAGTTTCTAGGTAGCCATGCCTCTTGTTCAGCTTCACCGGGTGCACCATGCAGCCACCTCACCAGAGAGCAAATCCAACATGAGCTTCTGCTGGACTCATAAACTTCCAAGCTTGTCCCTTTCTCAGCCTCTGCTTTCTCCTATTAGTCCAGTAATTGTGACTTTTTCAACTCCCAGAGCCCATATCAATTCCTTTAATGGTCCTGAAGCAAAAACTCAATTTACTTGTAGGAGTGATGTAGTATATAAAGTGCTAGAAACTTTAGAATAATATTGGAAATCTGTTTTTCCTGGAGCAGAGGGTCTGGGAAACATATGCTTTATTCTTCTTTGGTTAGTCTTCAGCAGAAAAGCAAAAAAATCAGACAAAAAAAAACAAAAAAAAATAATGTGGTATTTTTTTTCTTAATAGCTCATTCTCTTACTATATTTTAGTAATCCTTAATTAGCATTTGCCTGTAAGTAGCATTATTCATAAGTATGTTTATGAAAATATGTGCTATTGCATGTAAAAACTTAAGTAACTTTTTTTAAAAAAATTAATTTGAGGTCCATGATGAGATTGCCCTTGGGCTGAGGACAATACTTTGAGAAAGAATGAGTTCATAGGGAAGAAGGCCATAGAGTCTGCTTGCTTCCTTCTCCTGTAATTTCCCCTTCACCAGCTGGAGGGGTTGACTGGATATTTCCTCTGAGGACAGGGCCAGGACAGCCAGGCTCCTGCTATGCCCCCTTACTCAGACTGCCTACTCTCTGTCTTCTCAAAATGTAAAACTTCCACCTTCCTCCCAAACTACATCCTCACATGGGCTCCCCCTCTCACTTCTGTCTGATTATGGGCAGGGTCAGGGACAAAGGCCACTTCAGAATGGAGGTCTCTGTTTTGAGGACTAAAGAAGATCAGTTGGATTCATTTAGGAATGATAATTAGGTCCTAAGGGAGGATGTAAGGCAAACAAAACCCAATGTGAGTATATTAATTTCTAAGAGGAGGTGGCTAATTATGCATTAGGATTCACTTAATTCCTCTTTTTTATCCATATGGACCAAATAAATTGCCAGCAGTGGCAGGGAGTGGATATAGCAGGAGGCAGATGTGGGACTGATGTTAGGAAGAACTCTAACAAGCCCAGCTGAGCCCAGTGGAGCCAACTGCCTCAGACACTGGAAATGTACAAACACAAGTAAGGAGACTGTGTTGAAGCTGGCCTGGAGCATATAGACAGTTGTTGTTTTTGTCTGCAGAGCATTCATTCTCTCTTCTGGTAATAGCACTTTGATTTTCTTTTGGGGAAGGATTTTGGGGAAACATCCTTCTTATGAACCTCTTTGTCTATAAAATTAAGGTAGGACTGCCCCCTGGCTACAGGAATTAATGGGTAACTTAGGTAGGGCTATTCAGGGCATCCCATCCATCTGGCCACAATAGTGGTTCTGGCTTGAGTACATGATCTAAGTCAAATTAAATCTTGGTACTTTTGCTGAAATTATTAGCAGGAAAAAAAAACTTTTTTTCTTTTTATGCAGTTTCTAATCTACTAAGAGTCATCACATGAAAAAAACCCACTTGAGAATAAAGCCAAAACAGAGGAAAACAACACAAAGAGAGATTCATTCTTAATGACAGTTTTTTTAGCCTCTGGACCCAGCTATGCCTGAAACCAATAGAGCCATTGAATTTTTCAGTTAAGACAATCAATCAATTCTCTTTATTTACTTAAGCCAGTTTGAGTTGTATGCCTGTTCACAATAACCAAGGCAGTCTAACTAATATAGAGGATATTAATATGCCGGACAATGGGATAGATGAGATGATTCTAAAATTTAGTGAGAACTTTTAGAAAGCTGATTGTCTCCCCCACAATAAAGTCCACAATAAAGTTTCACAAACTGGGCTTCCTTGTGTCTCCCATGTTTCTCCTTTCCCCATGCCTTTAAGTCTGTCTTCTTCAGAATGCTCAGGCAGACCAGTTTCAGGCATAGATGATATGTTGAATGTAAACTTTTCAGTGTTACTTTTATATTTCTTTAGTCACTTTAGTAAGATTTGGGAGGAAGGAAGAATAATGTTTGGGTTTCCTGAACCACCTTGAAATCCTAATCCATCACTGTTTTACAGTCATTAGTATCTGTTCTGAGAACACTATCAGTTTGCCTATTATTTTGGCAAAAATAATTGCAAATGGCTCTCCATATTGGAGTGAGATATAATAGCTGTAAGTCTGTTGAGTTTTACAATTTCCACAGTGTTTTCACATGTATTATCTCATTTGCACTTTTTTTGAGGCATAATTGACATATAACATTACATTAGTTTTAAATGTACAAAATAATGATTTGTATGCCTTATGAAATGATCACCATTATTTGTACTTTGTTCAATAATTTATTTCACAAATATTTATTGAATCTCATGCAACTGCTAGGTTCTAGGGGTATATAGAATGATACACATGGGTGATATGGCCCCTGTTCTTATGAAATGTATAACTGAGTATGACAACTTAATGTAAAACCTCATTCAAGAAGAAGTGACCCAGGATCTCCTGACTTCCTCAGTCTTCATGATTTATAACTAAGACTACACTCTCTAGGAATCTGGGAAATTTTTAGAAAATGTCACTTGCGCTGAGTAGGTATGCTCTAGATCTATCCCATTATCACTTAGTAGTGCATCATGTGCCTGAGACCAGTTATGTCTGGATGGGGTAGTAAGGTAAGTAGTTGATATAAGGTAGATGGTAGATTAATACTTTTAGAGCTGGGGATAATTTTAATGGTTATCTGAACCATTTTATAAATAAGACAATTATAGGTCAAAGAAGGTAAAAGGTCTAAGGTCATATCATGAATTGGTGACAGATTCCAGTCTACAGCACAAAGCTGATCAAGTCCTTGGTGTTCAAGGCTCTCCAAGGCCTGGCTCTATCTGCCTCTCTAACTTTATCCTCCATTGCTCTCCTTTCCTTCCCCATCCTCTAGCCAAACTGTAGGCTGGACTTCCTCCTCCTCGGTTACCCACTGCAACTTTCAGCAAGGCTTTTGCTTATAGGAATTAGAAGCTCATAAACAAGACCATGGAAATCTGTGGGAAAAAGCAAATTCAGGAAGAGTGGAACTTGGAGATAGGTTTTGCATCTGGAGCAAATCTTGGGGCCTCCACAGGAGTATTTGAAATTTGACTCAAATGTTCTGCCATTAACATGACTCAGGTCCTCTCTGTGTCCATCTCTTCCCTACTCACTAACAACAGACTTCCTCACATACTATTCATGTGACTCACTCATAATTTAAACTCACCCGGTAGCCCAAATCATTGTTCTTCCAGCATTTTTCTCTCAGCCTCAGTTCTAATGCTAAATGCATCATTCTTTCAATGGGTCCATTTTTTAGGAAAAGTTCTGCTTTATGTTCTAGGCTAGCAACAGAGTTCTGTAAATTCTCAGTGTCCTTGCTAGTACTTTCGGCTAGTATCACTGCAGAGCACAGCCTTCCTCACACTTACAAGAATCTGGTTTCTGACACTGCTTCAATCATTCTAGAAGCTCTATAAAACAGAACATCAGACTCAGTAAGTTTTTCTAATAATTTGATGAGGTTTTGTTATCATAAGAGCAACAAATGTCTATAAATTTCAGAATTGTAGAAATAAAATTGTAGTATAAAGAAGAAAACAAATCACATGAGTTCAATTTCCTCATCCAGGAATAAACTGCTATGAAGCTATACGTAATTATAATTATAATTATACATGTATATTTATACACACATACAACAAATACATACATACACATGCAACAAACACATAAATACACACACAATAGTAATTGTGAACAAAATTAGAATAATATTATACATGTTTATTTTACTCAACAATATATCATAAGCCTATTTCTATGACCTTGCATATCTCTAGCTATTCATTTTCTATGGTAGTGTAGTTTTCCATTGTATGGATATAGATTTATCTGTTTGCTATTATCAAACATTTGAAATCTTTATGTTTTTTCTCTGTTACAAATAATGCTTTATGAACTTATTTGTACATAAATCATCATGCACATCTATGATTATTTTCCTAGAATAAATTCCCAGAACAAGAATTATTGGATGAACACTGTAAAAATCTTTAAAATGATTAATACCCATTCCCAAATTACCCTTCAGGAGAGTGTATACTTCTTTTAGGGTTGGATTCTGGTCAACAAAAATGGATACCTTGTCATGTTGATAGGCAAATATAGTATAACATTAAATTCGCATTCCATCAATTCCTAGTGAGCTCAAGCATATTTTACTAGCCATGTGCAGTTCTTTTGTGAACTGCCTATTTACATTCATTATTGATTTTTATTGAGGTGTTTGGGTTTGTCTTTTTCTTACTGATTTGTAAGAACTTGTTAAAAGTTAACGATATTAAAACTATATTTGTAGAAGACATGATTTTGTATATAGAAATCCTAAATCATCCACTCAAAACCTATTTGAACTAATAATTTCAGCAAGGTGTGTGCACAATTATTCAAAATCCATTGAAAAATGGATTTAAAAATTAGTAATTCTATTCAAAATAGCAGCACCAAAATGTAATATTTAGAAATAAAATTAACAAAAGAAGTACATTACTTGTACTCTGCAAACTACAAAAAATATAGAGTCGAAAGAAATTAAAGAATAACTAATTAAATGGAAAGATAGTCTATGTTAATGGATTGAAAGACTTAATGTTGTTGAGGTAATAGTCCCAGAATTGATCTACAGATTCAGTATAATGCCTATCAACATCCCAGCTACCAAAATTGACAAGCTGATCCTAAAATTCATAATGAAACTAAAGGGACTCAGAATATCCAAAAAATTCTTGAAAAAGAACCAAGTTGTAACACTTAAAATTCTGTTCAAAGTTACTACAAGCCTATTGTAATTAAGACAGGTTGGTATTGTCATGAGGATTGACAAATAAATCAATAGAATAGAGTCCAGAAATAAATCATCACATTTATTGTCAGTTGACAGTTGACAAGAATATCAAGACAACTCATTGAAGTAAGAATAGTCACTTCAACAAATGGTGTTAGGACAACTGAATATCTATATGCAAAAGACTATAAAATAATGAATACTATATGTAAACATTAACTCAAAATGGATCAAAGACTTAATTATCAGATCTTAAAATTTTAAAACTCTTAGGGAAAAAAACATATGGCTAAATCTTCATGACCTTGAATTAGACAATGATTTCTTAGATTTAACACCAAAAACACAAATGACAAAATAAAACTTTTGCACTGCAAAGAACACTTAAAAATTGAAAAAACAACCCACAGAAGGGAGAAAATATTTACAAATTATCTATCAGTTAAGGGATTTGCATCTAGAATACATAAAGAATCCTTACAACTTAACAAAACACAAATAACCCAATTAAGAAATGGACTAAGAATTTAAACAGACATTTCTCCAAAGAAATTATACAAATGTCCAATAAACACATGAAAAGATTCTCAGCATCATTAGCTATTAGGGAAATGCAAATCCAAACCACAATGAGATACCACTTCTATCCACTGAGATGGCTAGAAACTAAAAGATCATAAAAGTGTTGGGGAGGATGTGGAGAAATTGGAACCTTCTTGTACTGCTGGTGGGAATGTAAAATGATGTAGCTACTTTAGAAGACAGGCTGACGGTTTCTGAAAATGTTAAAGACAGATTTACTATATGACCCAGTAATCCTGCTTAGGTATATACCTCAAAGAAATAAAAACATGTCCACAAAAAAAAAAAAATAGCCACACCATCTTTACATAAATGTTTATATCCGTATTATTCTTAATAGCTAAATAATTTTTTAAAAAAGAATGTTCATCAACTGATTAAATGTATCAATGAAATGTGGAATTTTATTCAGCCATGAAAAGAAATGAAGTACTGATCTATACTACAAAATGAATAAACTTTGGAAACAAAGTGAAAGATGCTAGATACAAAAGGCCACATATTATATGATTCCATTGATATGAAATATCTAAAATAGGTAATCCATAGATATAGAAAGTAGATTTGTTGTTACTAGAGACTAGAGAGAGGGAGCAATGAGGAATGACTACTAATGGTGATTCTTTTGGTAGTGATGAAAATGTCTGCAATTAGATCGTGGTGATGATTACATAACTCTAATATACAAAATGACTGAACTGTATGCTTTAAAAGGGTAGATTTTATGGTATGAGAATTATACATCAATTGAAAAAAAAAAGAAACTAAGTACTGATAGATGGTCAACATGGATGAGCCTTGAAAACATTATGCTAAGTGAAAGAAGAGAGTTACAAAAGACCACTTTTTGTGTGATTCTGTTTATCTGAAATGTCCTCAGTAGGAACAGAAAGTGGAAATCCCCTAGACTGAAAGAATGAGAGGACTTGGGGAATGACTTTTAATGGGTACAAAGTTTTCTTTTGGAGGTGATAAAATATTCTAAAATTAACTGTAGTGAAGATATGAAAAAACATTAATTATAGACTTTAACTGAGTGAATTGTATGATGCATAAATTATATCTCAATAAATCTTTTAAAAGTAAAGCTAAGGCTATAACCCATTTGAATATTATATGTTTTGCAAATATCTTTTTCCATTTATCTTAGGCCTTGGTTTAGCCTACAGTGGCTTTTGTCATATATATAAAAATTAAGTAGTCATGTGATGAAATTTCCTAATCCTTTTCTTTTTTCTTTCTTTTCTTTTCATGCTAAGATCATCCTACCATCATAATCAGATAAATATTTATCTATATATTCTGCTAGGTCTCCTTAGGTTTTATTTTATTTTATGTTTAACCCATTCTTTTGAAGGTGTTTTACACATATTTTACAGCTATTTAAAGGGCTTTTATAGGATAGTGTTCTTAACTTCAGTTTTTCTTTTTCTTTTCTTTCTTTTTTCTTTTATTACTGGGGGAAAAAAATGATGATCAGTAGTGACAGTGCCTCCCCCACCAATCTAGCTTTATTTCTTCTTCTTTGTCTGCTTTGATTCAAACTGTAATATGGCTTTCGCTGCTGTGATAAATCAGGAACTGTCTCCCCTCCACCTTCCCTCAGCCTCCGAATTAAACTTGGCAAATTATATTGTTGGATATGTTACATGTTGAGTTAACTTCAGAGCCATAATCTGGAAGTTTGTCTAATTGGCCTGATTAGTTTTGGTCTTGTGGTCATGAAAGAACCAAGAAAGAAGTCTGAAATATCAGATACATTCATCAGCCAAGATAGGGAGGTGTTGATGGCTTCCCTTTCATGTAAATCCAAATGGCTGTGGCATGTTTGGCTCATATTCTTTTGATTTGTGATTTAATTTTTACAAACTGTAGGAAGAAAACTGCTGCCAATGTTATGGTTTGAAGAGCTGGCTTTTCTATCCAAAGACACAGAAAATGTATTATAATGACTGGGCTCAGATAATGAGGTGGGAGGAGGGAAAGAGAAGGCTGGCAAGAGAGTGTGTCCCTGTCTGCCATTTTGTGGGAAATCAGAAATGGCAAAGAACGAGAATAAAATCTGCTCATTATTATTCTCCCCAAAGGCTTCCTCAGTCTCTAATGGGTCCCATGTTGCTTCTTAACCTTTCTTTGATGGCATTTAGCCTGACGGACACCACCTGAGGGACATTTTTTGTACCTGAGAAAACTGTGCCAACCCAAACTTAGCAATACTTAGAGTTTCTTCTGATCACCTTCTCCTTCCCTATATACAGGATCCCTATCTCATCTATTAGGAAATTAGGACATGGGAGTGTGCACTAAGATAATAAACTGATTCCCTTCACTAGTAAATGTCTCCAGAAATGGACCTGGGCTCCACTCTCTCTAGACTGTGTTCTGACTCATCACTCAGCTTAAATTGCCTTTTGATCACAAATCAGATGACCTTTGTTTAGTTTCATTCTCCTCTCCCAATATGTAAAACTGACCCTTGCCACTGCCTTCCTTGTAGGATTCTCCCCTTCCCTTGTCTCATGGATGCTTTGTATTCCTTGGGTCAGCATAATGCTATGGTTAAGAGCACAGAGCCTGGAGTCAAATCCTATTCCTATCACCTATGAGTTGTGATCCTAACTTCTCACAACTTGATGTTCCCACGTGGAAAATAGAGAGAATAGCTGTGTGCATCTCATAGGGTTACAAGTATTAAATGAGTTAATATCCATTAACAGCTTAGAATAGTGACTACCCCATAGTTTACCTACATTTATAGAATGCTTGCTACTATTGCTGTTATTACTACTGCTATCATTGTTGTTATGACTGTTACTATTATTATTACTATTATTTTCCTCCTACCTCTTTGATGCCTTTTTATTGGTCATTTCTCATCCTCTTCTTTCTTCCTCCAGACTCTCAAGTGTATGCATGTTCTTGGGCCTCTTCTCTTTTCCCTACTGTATGGGAAATTTTATTGAGTCAGACCCTCAAGTGTACCACTCAGATTCTCCCAACTCCACTTCCCCTCCAGACAGTGCTGTGGTGACCAGTCCTTGCAGACTTTAATAAGCTTCTCACAGGTGCAATTCACAGCACCTCACTGCGGGTCTCTAATAAGTCCCTCTTGCTTCCTGTCATGGGTCACCTACTAGAAACTTGCAATACAAACATGCAGGTAAATCCACATTTCTGAAGCCACCCTTGGTCAATGGATTAAGAGCCAATGGATTAACGCTGCCTTCTCCCTATCAGTCCTGAGGTGAATTGTTCTGAACCTCATTTCACACAGCTGCTCGCAAGGTCCCAGGACAAAAACACCAGTTGCTCTTAGTAATAAACAGCTTCATAGTGGGTTCTTGGGTTGGCTTTCCCTCCTTCCCTGTTTTTACTCCTCTCTAACCAGTATTCCCTGAGGTCAAAATCCCAGACAAATTTCCTGCTGCAAGCCTTTGCCTCAGGTTATTGTGGAGGAAAACCAGGCTGAGACACTCATCTATTCAGTCAAGTAATGCTCAACTTCAAAGATTGCCTCTCTGTGCAGTTTTCTCTCTAGTGTAGAGTTTTTAATTAATTTTTAGCATAAGACTGCTCTTTGTTGGGGAGGGAGGGTCGCTGGAATAGGTCCCTCTGGTTACATAAATGAAAAGTAAGTAGCTACCCACGGTCCTGGGAGAAGCTGAAAATTGTCATCTGAGCACGAATACTCAGTGTGCTGAATTCCCACATAAATTCCTGTGTTTATTTCAGACCGTTTATCTAAGCTTTTTCTTGCCTTTTTTTTTTTTTAAGGTGGATAGGTTTATTAGTTGTCAGTAGGTACTTTTTGCTTGTTTGCCTTAGATGGAGATGAGGATTTGAGGAAAGAAATGTTTTGGTGTATGAGGAATGGAAGGGAGAAGTTGAAAAAGCAGTTTTTCTCTGGGACTTTCTGAAACTGGTAAGAGTAAAGTTTTGGGGGGGCTGACGACAAAATGTGACAAGAGGTTGGAGATTGGGTTTTTGTCCTCTCCCTTGTTCCTAACTTCTACACTTATCCAGAACAAAACCCCCGAAGTAGTGGGTTTAGCAGCATCAGAGAACCACAGACTTGACCCAGACACTACTGTTTCCTGAAGATCACTTCCAGCAGAGGCAGCATTAATTTCTTGAGCAACTCAAGGCAGCAGCATCAGTCAGTGGATCCAAGCTGGAGAAGTATGGTAGATGGAGTGGGAAAAGTGGGAAGACTGGTTTGTGGGCACAAGTTAGGCTTCCTTAGGGAGACTCATTTATTGGAGCATACTTAGGTTGTATACTTACCCCTCAGATCCTCTCGGCTTTCCCTATCTTCAGAGTCTTTAGAATTTGTTCCCACCCAGACACTGTTGCAGTGACCGGCCGTAAGTCCATGAAGTGAAACCCAAGAGTCCTCAACTCCTACCATGCCTCCAATTTATTGCCTTTTGCCCCAGGACTTCCTTTTTGACTTTGTGACTTTAGAGTAGCCATGGAATCCCTGTAGTGCCCATGCAAGAACCACCTGGAAGTGGAAGGGAGCCATTAGTGCAAACCTTGACATACGTAAAACGGAGCCAGAGAATAACTTGACTCCACTTCCTCCCCTTGGTTCTCCTGAGAACTGTCATTTCTATAGATTCTTAGAGGATTGAATAATCAATCACCCTTGATACTAAGGGGTAGCAATCACGTTAGCCCTCTTTAATGTCAACTTCTCTCCTTTGCGCCTCACTGCCCTTTTCCCTCATTTCTGTTCCCTGGCATTGTAGTCCCTGATAAAGAAGTAGGGCACAAGCTTTTGCCTCAGGCTCTGCTTTCTGGGGATCAAAGAATAAAACAGGGTGCAGCTGTGGTTGGGCAATAAATAAGTGGGACTGGAGCAAATGCAATTTGGGACATTAAAATTTAAGATGATTTCGTTTTATACTTCTCAGTTCAGTGAAGTCAGGTAATTCAAGTGGTGTCATCTTCACTAGATCAAAATATGAAATCCAAAAATGCTCCAAATGCAAGTCTCATATTTTCTGCACAACAGCTTCCATAAGTGTACTCTTCCATCTTTTTTGGTTATAAAACGAAGTTCTCTCAAGAGCTTCAGACTCAGTATATCCACAACTGACTGCTGCTGTGGATACTTTGGGTTGCTCAACCTTCTCTCAAACTGATAAAATGATTCATCTTGTGCATTCCCTGTTTCAGTTGTCATTTTTATCTTAATCGTTGTCCTAATCTATCAGACTAGAAAACTAAAAGTAAGCTTTAAGTTCTCCTTCTCTAGAATATTCTGTGGCTAGTTGTTCTGCATTTGGTTCTGCCTCCTCATATCTCTTCCAGCAGTCCCATATTCCCTGTCCTCGCTGGATGAGGCTCCTGTTATCATTTTCTTAAGGTATCGTAAGAGTCTTCTCACTGATTTCCCTCTCCAGTCTTTCTCCTCTCTGGTCTATCTTGTCACCACCCTATCTCTATCGCATTGCTGCACAACAGGTTGAAAAATGTTGCTTTGTTCAAAGCTGTTTTGTTATAATGTTGATAAGATGCCATAGAAACTTAACTCTTGTTCAGATAAATTAGCCTGTGGTAAAATTGATTTTGTTCTACATCGTTTCATCAAGGTTCTAAGAACCTATCGACAATATTAAGTAAGGACTTACTGTATTTGTTCTTGAACCACAAGCTCTGAAATTTTAAGAATACAGTCAAAGTTACCCTTGAAAATTTCTTAAGTATTTTGTCCTCTGAAACACTATAGGATGTTTAGAAGTATACTAGCAAGCAAACATGAGGGCATTTAATTTAATTTCATCATGGCTGGCTGTTCTTGCATTAGAATATATTGTTGTCTTCATGTTAAACACTCTGTGGAGTAGGTGATTTGAGTGTAAGGCCTATGTTGTATGAAACATGCATATTTACAAAAACAGTGGCCACCTTCAGTGAGGTGAAATGTTTGTATCATGAGAAGCACTTGAAAACTGAGACTACTGAACAAAAGAAACGTTCCCATCTAGTACACACTCTGGACATGTGCTTATTGAGGGGAAAGGTAAGCAGAGCTAACTGCTCTCTAAACTGTTCCCTCTTGCTCTCTCTCACATTTCACAGAGGCTCAGTTAAATAGAATAAAGTAAGTGCATATATGGTGTGACTGCACTATAGAGATTTTTGTGTCATCCACAGACCCAGAGAGCTGGTCTCAATGTAGTAGGCACCAAACAAATGAATACACATGACAATAAACAGAATCAAAAAAATTTAATTCTAATCCTGGTTCTAGCATAGAAAACTGTGTGGTTTGGGCAATCACTTCACCATCCTATATTTATTAATTCACAAAAGTAAATAACTGCTTTATTTATCCCAAGTCACTTTGTCCCGCTTGCATACATATACTTTAGACATTGTATTATTAATGAAAACTATGTTTCTATATTTTGTTCCAGACTAGGATCTTTTTATAAATTGTTTATAATAATACACTTATTAATTAACCTTAGGAAGGGTTTCACAATAAAAGTTTACAAAGCTCTTATAATTATCAACAGCTTTCACAAGTGTGTTCTTCAGTACTTTTTGGTTATAAAACAAAGAGTCATTCTACAAATGTTCACTAATACTGTCTCTTGGTGTTGGGAAGCATTAACAAGCTTTTGCTTTAACAGGTAAATTCGTATTGATGTACTGCAACTTGTTGAATCTAAGACAACCTGTCATTAAGAAAAATATTTTAGGATAAGAAAGCAAAGAGTATTTTCAACTAATGAATAACACCAGACATTCTTGTTACTTACGATGTTCATTTTATACTTACTGAAAAGATTTTTTCATTCAGACCACTTAAGTTTTCTTAAACCTGCTGTACATTCAGAGACTGGGCCTTCTACATTACTTTCCTACTCAGAATTGTTGTTGTCCACGTTTTTCTAATCATGCTGTCCTCTGTACATCAACAGCATTGGTGATGCAGCATTTCTTAGAAGAATATATCAAAGGATTAGACCACTGGTCTTGAGTTCTTAAGCCTGCTTTACAATAATGTAGCATTAGCTAACCTTTGACTTCAGCTTTGGAAAGATTGCTCCATACGTCTGATTTATCACCTCCCTAGCCCCACCCTATCACCATTTAGTTTCTAAGGGTTAAAAAATGTTTCACTATTTTCTACATTTGCAATTTTCTTCCAAGCCTCCTACACCCATTTTGCAGTTTTGATGCTGACATTTTTTATGTTTACACTAGCATAGGCAATGGTAAGTAAATATATTGAAACAACAGTTATTGTAAGTCATAATTGATTATAAGTACACCAAAAATGTTGAAATGTTGTGGGGAAGGGCATCTTAGAACTGAAAAAAAATGTATTAAATTGCAAGGCCACAGACAAAGGAGCTTTTACATTAGAATTCTGGGTTTAAAGAGGAGAAAACTGACTCAGAGAGAACAGGTAATTTTCTTAAGGCCATGTGGTCCCAAAAGATTCCAAAACACCCCTTACTACCTCTCCTCAGAATCCTAGCTAGCATGCAAGGAGTTTTTTACCCTAAAATAGCTCTCTATTCAGTTATTTGTACCTTTAGTCACTGGTCATCACCATCGTAGTGGCCTCAGTGGGTGTTGTTTCTGTGTTGCTTCCCCCAGTGTCTTTGCAGCCACCTCTGTTTATTAGTATAGTTGACAGACCTTTGGTCTCCAAAAAACCAGATGAGACAAATAACATCACAGGGCCAAAATTAAGACATCTTTACCAGAGAAAAATGAAACACAGCAGTTCCAATTGACCAAAGATTTGGCCATGTGTTTTATGGATTTCATTGTGCACCATTTAGATTGTTGGCAGCCAATGAAATCAAGTGCAAAATTCCAATTATTGCCTCATTTTTACCTAAACTCTACATTTTGCTCTGGTTTCCTCCGAACTGTAATACTTTCATTATACATCTGGAAATCTGGTATAGATTTAAGTATTTCCAAATAACATCAGGGTTCTCTGTTAACTTGCTATACTTTTGTTTAACTTTTGAACATGTTTGGCAAACTTTATGTATTAGCTTTACTAGTGCTGGTTGAGTCCTCATCCACTGGGCTATCCGTAATACAAAAAAGGCCATCCTCCAGGAGGCATCAACTGTGTGTTTCCCATACATACCCAGCAACACATGTGACAAGGATGAAACTGTTAAAATAGAAGTGTTTGCTCCCACCCTACTAAAGAGAAGGAAATATTCTTTGTTGCTTGACCTGCTGTAGGTTTTAGGCCTCTGTTTTAACATTTGTAGTAATGGGTAGAATTATAGAATTGAAGCCACTAGAAGCACAGAGTAGACTAATGTACATGGAAAGGAACATCAAGCTGCCCTCAAAAGGAAAATTCTGCAGAGAGAAGAAGAAAGATTATGCACCAGCTAGAGTTTTTGAGGAAGATATAGAAAGACACTAACAAGCTACTACTAAGACAAAAGACTGTAAGTAGAGAACAGTGTAATAATTTTTAGAAAGTTTTACTTTACTCAGTACTGTGGAATATAGTTCCTTCTCTTTGCTGAAACTTTAAAAAATACTTTAGTAGAGAGACATTTTTCAAGACTTTGTAGGATTCAGATTTAAATTTTCTTTGGAAGAAGTGCTTTACTTTAAAATGAAAAAGACTTAGAACAAGAGATAGAAGGTCCTTATTTATATTAGTTACAACGTATAACCTCGTGATTCTTCTGTCTGTTTTCTGATATCACAGTGGATGTCACACTCAATCAGGGACTTTCAAATCCCACCACTATTACTCTCTATTCAGGAATTAATACATAGATGAATGACTGTCTACACCTAAGACTGTCTTCTTTTCTAAGGCCAGACACCAAATCTCCCATGTTAAAAAGAGCTGTGAGAGGAAGCAGATATGGAATAAGGGAGAACACGTTAAATCATGTCTGTGCACCATCCTCTTAACAGTACAGGACTGCAGACAGCAACCCTTCCCTGACTTCTGTAACCCCTCTCAATAAAATTCCAGCAGAGGTGAGAATGCCTGGAGTTCTTTGTGCTTTCTTTATATTGTAGGAAAAATAGGAGCTCAGATGAAACCTCTATTACAAATATTAGACAAGCCAAACATATTAACAATAAAATTCTTAAATATTTTGCCAATCCCATTTTTTCAAAGGTTAGTTTAATATTCCTCTCTCCTATTCTCCAATATTATTGTAAGTGCGAAGTGACACTTTATTATATAAATATGGCCTGCCAGGTCTAATTGCTACGTGCAAAATTTGCTAAATCACAAAGTAAGGGTACATATGAAGCTGCTTATAGAAAATTGCAAAGTATTTAAGTGATGGGAAGAGAATGTTATGATTGGCAAGAATATACATTTACTCTACCTAAAATTGAGGCCATGTAAACAAAGTCAAGTTTCCATACACAAATGATCTTTTTCCCTACATTTCGTAAGTAACACCAAAAATGAAAAAAAAAATAGCTGTGAAAAGTGATCCTTGTGAGACAATGTATGACACAGGCATAATATGACATATAAATATCATTTCTTTTAATAGACCGCAGTAAAACAACATAGCTCTAAAAGAGTCTGATTTTGAATTTTGTTCTCCATTTACCACTGTACAATTCATTCGGAAACTTTTTAACAATGCAGAAAGCATTGAAATAATTATGTTTGAAAAAACGGTTATTACCACTTTCAGAGTGCCGAGTTCTCTTCCGAATACCTGGAAATCTCTATTTTCCTCATAAATGCAAAGCCCCTAAATGGTAGCATTAGTTCAGTAACACTCCAGGAGCAAATGAGAGCGAGCTGCAACCATGGAACTTTCCTGCAAGCATTAGTGTATATTTTTAGAGAGCACTAAAGTGTTCTTTAGGAATGACGTCAACATTCATGGTCGTGCCACTTCAGGATTTAGCCTGATTTTCACCCCAGAGCTCCTATTAGTTGCTAAGATATATATATATAATCTTTGTATTTTAACCTACAAAACAATTATACTTACAGCCATGCTACCTTCAGATACCTAGGCTCATACCTAGTATGCTGAGATTTGCACAAATCCTTGCAAATCACAATTTCTAAGTCTTTTTTTTTTTTCCTGCCAAATGTTATTGAGAAACCGCCACTACTTGGTCTTTTCTTGGGAAAACAATCCATTCCTAGGAATTTCCTTGAAAGGGTTGCTCCTTCATACATGTTCAATTAAGTGTGTTTTGCTTCCAAGAGTGATCACTGCCCTGGTGAAACACATTACTTCTCTAGTATTAGCCAAACAATTTGAGAAAACATTAGGTGACTAATTTCCCATCCTTGGATAGGTAGGCAGGACTGTCAGCACTTTCTTGCTTCTGCACATCCATGCAGGAGGTAACATAGTTGGGTCAAAAGGCCGGATGGTGAGAATTTTTAAAGAATTATATAATTATGTCACCTAACATTTATAATCATAAGACTTAGCACAAGTTTTTGTTGATGACAGTACAACTGGCTTTGATTACACTTGAGTATTAGAATTTGTGTTTCAGAAAAGCTAAGTAATTTGCATCAAGTTACACAACTAGTAAATAATAGACCCAGAAATTAAACCCAGATTATTGTTTTGATAGGAAAAAATTATTTACATATATACCTATGTGAATATATTTTTTCTTAAAATCAATTACTGAAATATGTCCATTGTGAAGTAGCAAATCAGTTAAAAATTCTGGTTAGCCGAGAATTTACATCATTCCATTGTTTTTGCTATAATTCTTTTCTTCCTTTCTAAAAAGCTGAAAGTTAAATTTAACATGAAAACCATCATTGTGATACTGTTGGGAGTCAGTTTTTTTCTTTCCTTTTAAAAAAGAAACAGTACTTATTAAGCTACTGGTAACCTTATACTCACCTTTGGTGAACTGGCACTTGCTCATACACAAGTATCAATTTGTTACCATTTGTTTTCTCAGAATCATCTAATTGTTTTGCTCTCTTCCAGGTACTGAAGTGAATATTTGTACTGAGAAAAATCAAAATTACATGTTTTCAGAAATCTCACTTAGACAGAATAAAGATGGCACCCAATACCATGGAAAAAGAATTAATACTTTAACAAATAATACTTGTATAATTGGCTATTCATCTAAAAATATTTAAATTTAAACTCCTACTTCATTGTATATATACACTGAAATGAACCAAAAAAATTCTAAAATTAATTACAGCTATAAATGCAAACAAAACTATAAGACATTAGAAGCAAATTTAGAATATCTTATGTAATGTAGGAGTTTGGGAAACATTTTTAAGCAATTCAATATAAAAGGAAAAATAGATTTGTCGATGTCAAAATTGAAATTATTTGCATGAAAAAGTACACCATATATAAAATCTAATGATAAATGGTAAATTGAGAAAAATATTTGTGATGTATATGACAAAACATAGAGCCAGTTATTTTTATAGACAAAGCCCTTATGAATTTGTAAGAAAAGGCAATCCAATAGATATCTGATGGGGAAATGATTAGAAAATTTATATTAGAAAGTACAAACAGAAAATATAATACAACAAGATTCTCCATCTGACCATGGATAAATAAAATACTTGGGAGCCAGGAAATGATCAGATCTTCATCTTTGAGGGACATAACTGACCGAAGATTCTAGCTGTTGACTCTGTATACAGGAAGGCCAAGCTTCCCATGCAGCTGCCAGCCAATGACTGAGAATAATAGAGGTGCTAATGCAAGTTCATTCTTGTGACATAGAGAACTCTAACCAATCACTGGTTTAAGGATTTCTCATTGAAATATCAGTAATAAACAAGTTGGGGAATGAGCACACAAGTGTTTAAAATAATAATTTATTTTAATATCATATATGTACTATATTTTCTTTTGCATGAATAGTATATTTCATAGTTAAAAAAAGAATGATTTTTTTTACCTTTTAATGATTAGTAACACTTTTATTAATTGCTAATGAGTCTACAAATTGCCATAATTTGTCTGCAAAGTAATCTAATATATATTAAATTCAAAATTCACATGACATTGATTCAGCAATGTCATACTGGGAATCCATCCTGAAAATGAAAGAAGTTATAATTGAGGCTGGTGTGTGTATGCTTGGACACATGTATAGAGTTATTAGCACATCATCCACAGTGACCAAAATCTCAGTTCAACCTGAATATCCATTAATAAGGGAATGGTTGAATAAATCTTGGTCTATCCACACTACGTAGTATTATGCAGCTATTAAAACACTAAGTTACAGTTTTATATGTTAACCTGAAAGGCTTTCCATGTTTTATTAAGTGGGAAAAAAGTTATAGAGACATATAAATTGAGTCTTCTCAATTTTTTTTGAAATAAGAAAACCTCTACATATTTAATTAAACATTTTTTCTATGAGCACATAGAAATATATAGAAGGATATACACATACTAAACTGTTAACTGTGTTTATCATAGTTGAAATGAGAGCAGTATGATAAATGATTAACATTTTTATATACTTCTGTATTATTTGACTTTTTGAAACTATCATGTACTATGTCTATAATTTAGAAAATTTGAAAATAATTTTTAAACTAATTGTTAGTTACACAGCTTTTGTTTTTATGTTCCATTGAAATGATCAGAAGAGGATAAAAGGGGTCAAATAAATGGTAACAAAAGACTAGACTTCAAATGTTGAGGACACAATAGACTATAAAGATGTATTATAAAATTGAATAGATGAAATTTATATGATGTTATTAACCAATGTTACTCAATAAACTTAATTAATTTTTTTAAATCAACAAATTTAAAGAAACACCAACCCTTTGGACTAAATTTTTTTATATTTCTGAAAAGTTCATTTTCTCTACAAAATGGAGTGGGAAAAAGAATGAAGGACTTGGGTAGTCATCACCTTCTTTGTTATGTTATTGGCAAAGCTGGGATATCTGGGACATTAGAAGCACCATGTCACAATATAATTCTAAAACTATTTTTCAAAGTCAAATAAAAAAAACCCGATTAAACAAAAGAGCCAGAATTGGGACAGTCAAGATATTCTAAATCATAAAAAAACTCTCTCATTACAGCTCTCGATCAGAAAATCCTTCTGACACACATGCCTAAATTTTCCTGCGATGGTGATAGTTCCAAAAGAGCTTCACAGAGGAGGTCTCAACCACTCCCTGCCCCATGCTGTCAGAGCTCATCTTGGGGAATCATTCTTTGTAAAGCCATCCTTCCTTTATCTATCCACAATGACACCACTACACTTGGGATAGAAGGCAAAAGGTGCTCTCAGCTCTTCTCCATGGTGATACAAGGTCATCTGCCTTGGGTGGATCAAGACTTCTTCACATCAAGTCTTTCATTTGGGTCATATTAAAGAAAATTCCACATCTGTGAACTATTTGGCATAATTGATTGTTTTCTTATAATTAAAGCCCCAGACCATACAAATCAATCTTAATAACTCAAAATTCTAATTATTTTGATTTTATATTTTTAATTGATTATTTTCGAGTCATGTGCTGTTTGAGAATTTACATCCAGGGGTTCCCATTCTTACCCTAATTCCCCAATACAAGAAATATATTTCAACACTTCCAAGCACTGTCCTAAACACTGGTAATATAATAATTAACAACACAGACATGGTCCCTCCATCTTGAGGTTTTCAGCTTAGAAAATAAGAATTGACTAAGAAGGAAAATGATAACACATAATAAGCTCTCTTGAAGCCAACGCAGCTGTCATAGAGAGCATGTGATGGAAGATGGAATGCCATAAAGCCAATATTCTCATGGTGGTGTAAAAACAGAACACTGAACTTCCTGATTTTGAATATGAACATCAGTATTTCAGAAACTCTATGGTTGGATTTGTTAGTTAAAAGTACTAAAGTAAGCACCAAAATTGGTAAAGATCCAAATTTTGGGTTGAATTCCCTAACCTAATATTGGCAGTTGGGGTTTGAATTTTCTGACCTAATCTCAGAATTAAAGCAAACACAAAATGAATTTGTATATAAATGTGATAAAATGTTAACATGGAAGTATAATAGAGGCCATTTTAAGTATTTTATCATACACTGAAGTAGTATACTAAAAGAGTACATTTAAAATATATTATTAATAAAAACTATCTACATTATAAAAAATCATGCTCCATTGCACACAAGAATAAATTGACTAATTTCTTCCATCTTGAGGTGCAAGCATTGTATTACTAACCCTTTTAAAATAAGAATTTATGTCTTACATAATTGTAACCTGATATTTTTTTTCTCTTCTCAGGCACTTTACCTACTTACAGATGTCCTTCATAGCAATAATATTTATATTAGTTGGGCCTACACCATGGTTTTCAAACAAATTTTCTTTCACTTTGGGAGTTGTCCATGTTGGTTTTTCTGAGAAACTCCCTAGTTTGAGGGTCAAGGAGTCAAAAATAATAAAGCCAAATAAAAATATCAGATGATTTTCTGTGTTATTCTAATTATTCTTACCTTGGATCCACTGACATTTTAAGATAATATTTATCAATTGGTCCTCCTGAGAGAATGATAAGAATGACAACAGCTGACATTTATTGAATAGTAAACATATGCCTATTACTGTTCTGTGAGGTTGGTATGGGTTGTCAGATTTATCTTTCTAATAGTCTATGAGGAATGTAATCATATAAGCTCCCTTTTACAGAGAAGTAACCCGAGACAAAGTTTAGGCAACTTTTCCAAGGATTTGACAAGTGAGGAGCAAACCTATAACATGAAACCAAGCAATCTGAAATCAGTCTATTCTTCTTTTCTAGTAAACTTTGTATTAAACTATAACATGGATAAAAGTATACAAATTATAAGTGTGCAGCTCAGTGATTTTTCACAAATAAAACCCACTTGGGCAATACCACCCAAATCAAAAAATAAAGCATGATCAGCACCGTAGAAGTTCTTCTTTGTGCCCCCTTCCAGTTATTATTTTCTTCCCAGAGGTAACTATTATCCTGACTCCTAACTTATTGCTTAGTTTTGCTTCTTTATGAACTTCATAAAAATGGAATCAAACAGTATTTTCTCTTTTGGGTCTGGCTTCTTTCACCCAACATTATGATTGTAAATGTTATCAATGTCACTGTATAGAAAAGTAGTCATTTTATTTTTACTGTTGTATTTCAATATACGACTATAGTATTATAGTATTCTAATATATGACTATATCCAAATTTATTCATTTTATTGTTGAGGAAAATTTGAACAGTTTCCAGTTTAGAGCTCTTAAAAACTAATGCGACTGTGAAGATTCTTATTCATGTATTTTGGTGCACGTATGTATCCTTTCATGTTGGGATACACACATAAAATGCAATTGTTGGATTTATAGGGTATGTGCATGCTCTCTGTAACTAAAAACTTCAAACAACTTTCGAAGTGTATTAATTTTACTTTCACCAGCAGTGTATGAGATTTCCAATTATTCCACATCCTCATCAACACTTCAAACACCTAGTTTTCTATTTTTGGCTATCCTTCTTGATGTGTATTAATATATTGTTTTGATTTTAATTTACATTTCTCTAATAACTAATGTTGAGCAAATCATTCAGTACCTGTTCAAGTCTTTTGCCCATTTTTCTATTAGGTTGTTAATATTTTGCTCAGTGATTTTTAGAAATCTTTATATGTCCTGAATATAATCCTTTGTCAGAAATATTTATTTTGCAATTGTCATATCTTACTGTTTTGCCTTTGCATTCGTATAATGGTATCCTGATGAGATATCTTATATCTTTAACCTCCACACTATACTGCGTCAGTCCCAGTAAAGGATAGTAATTTTTAGTGTCATCATAATAATGGATACTTTAAGAAGCCTTCTCTTTAAATGACATTTTAAAGTTATGTTTTTCCAGTGTAACCTAATAAATCATGATTATTGATCATTTAACAGACTGTAATGATCAAACTGGACTGTACATTACGTAGGACATCTAGCAACAATTATGTGTGTTGGTTTTTTGGTCATAAAGATAGAAGCATAATCTCACCTGCTAAAACCTTCCTCAAAAATCACACTGATTCAGAGAACAGATAGGTAGTTGCCAGAGATGTGAGTTTGGGAAGTGGGAAATGGATGAGGGTGGTCAAAAACTTCTGGTTATAAGATAAATAAGTCCTAGGGCTGTAATGTACAGTAGGGTGACTATAGTTAACAATACTTTGTTATATATTTGAAAGCTGATAAGAAAGCTGACTTTAAAAGTTCTTATTAAAAGAAAAAAATTGTAACTATTTTGAGGGTGATTGATATTAAATAAACTTATTGTAGTAATCATTTCATAACATATACATATATATTATCAAATCATTATGTAGTACACCTTGGACTAATAAAATGTTATATGTCAATTATATCTCAATAAACTGTGAGAATCACAGTTTCAATGAACACTTCATCAAGAAAAAAAATAGAAAGGTAAATTAAAAATTAAAAAAGTTTAAATGACTTTTCAACTGGTTTTACCATGATTGGTGTAGGAGTGGACGGATAACCAAATTGAGTAGCTTTCATGTCAGCCTGCTAATAATGACCTCTTTAGCCAATATAATTGATTTGGCTAATTATATTCTCATATTGTTTAGTTGGCTTGTTTCTGGTATTTTTCTCTTGGAAATGGCTTAACTTCAGTTTTTCGTTTGTTTTTAAGCAATGAAACTTCTTATATTCCTCGTGTTTGTTTGTTTGTTTTAAATTTTTTTTTTTTTTTACTTTTACTCCTCTGGGTGTTTTTGTTTCTTAAAGTTTCTAATAGAAGTGGGATTTTCTGTTGTTTTTTTGACAGTATAGTTGATGACACACATACAAATTTATTTCTAAAAACATGATTTTTTAAAGGAAGTAGCATTGATTTGAGATTGAAAATAATGGTTTACTTATAAACTGTAGTGTCTACCCTATGTTTTCTGGTTCAGTGGATATAACATTCTTATCTAAAATTGCTTTATATAGTGAAAACACTTTATTTATTAAAGCAATGTTCATTTTCTGCTTGTACTTGTCAAGTAAATACTTCCTCTCATAGTAGATAAACTCTGAAATCTCAATGGCTTAATACAATAGAAGTTTATGTTGGTAGTTCTGTGTTTAAATGGGGAGAAAAATATTTTCTAATCCATAGTCTATCAGAGACTTAAGCTAATAGAAACTCTTGCTACCTTCAACATATGGTATCCAAAACTGCCCAAATCTAGTCAGAACATGGGGTAGAGAAAGAGTGGAGGACTCAGTGGGAGATTTTATGGGCCAGGCCCAGAAGTGATACAAATCATTTTCACCCACATTCTACTGGCCTGAAATCAGTCTCACGCCTTCACCTATGAACACAAAGGGCTGGGAAATGAGGTCCCTGTAATAATTCTATTTCATGGTTAGGAAGCCTAAACATTTAATGGTCAGCCATTCACACCTTTTGTTGTTACCAAGCTAAAAACTGAGAGTTGCAACTCTAAGACAGGAAGAGGTATTTTTTTTAGAGCTGGAGTTCTTTTAAAGAAATCCAGATACTTCCAATCCCTACTGATTGAACCTTGCCATGGCCTGTTTTTCCTACCCATTTTTAATCTCAGAGGCCCCATGAATTTCATCTCCTGAATCTACTTAATTAGAGATTCCAGCCTACATATTTCCCAAGAACAGCCCGTGGTCCTGCCATTCTAGTCGCTCCCATCCCAGAGCAGGCCTCATCTTCCTTTCATTTTCTGACCCACCTCCTTTCTGGTCCCCCAAACACTGACAATTCCCAGAAGCCAATCCTGAAGTATAGGGCAATAAGTTTCACCAGGTCCATTACATTTCTCTTTCTTAGTATATTAGTTCACTGTCTTTTTCAGACAGCAGTTGAGAAGAGTAGAGGTTCTTTTTAAGCAGCTAATGAGAGCTTAGCACTTTAGATAGAAATTGTTCCCTTATAACAGTATCATAGTCAGCTTTAAAAGGCATTTTTGTCTTTGGTAATATTTTTCAAGGGCAGATTCCTAAAGCAACATTATACAAGAGTCTCTAACTTTATGTTACCTTTCATAGAACATTCTTTTACTTAAGCAATGACAAGAGCCAGAAATAACACCCCTAAGCGATGCCTTAGTTAGATTTGCCCTTATCTTTGCTCTCGTGTCTGTTTTAACTAAATACATGTCTATACTGCTCTCACCTGAAGGTCTTGGATTTTTTACATCTAGAGACTTAACTCCTGGTTCAGCAAGAACTATATGAAGTGTGACCCTAAAACAAGGGTTAGCACTCTGCTGTCCATGGCCAAATCCAAATTAGTCCTATGTTTGTAAATAAAGTTTTATTGGAACATAGCCATGCTTGTTCGTTTAGATTGTCTATGACTGCTTTCACATTACAATGGCAGAGTTAAGGGATTGTGACAGAGTCTATGTGTACCTCAAAGCTTAAAATATTTACTACCTGGCCCTTTACAGAAAAAGTTTGTTGACCCTTACTTGAAAGGAAAGAGAATTTTTTCTATGGAGTTGATATGTGAGCAGGATTTTGAAGACTAAGTAACATCTTATAGGCAGGGTTTAAGGAAGATCCAGAGAGAATGTTTTTGTTAAAAAGAACAGATGAGCAAAATATAGTGATATGTGTGAGAACACTGGTTCACTTTGTTTTGTCAGTGAATAAAAACCAAAAGAGGAGCACTAATGAAAGATGAGCAGCAGAGGCAAACAGGGAGGGGACAGAACATCCTTACCAACTTTAGACTAAGCAAGAGAGATTTTCCCTCCATAGGTCAGTATTTCTCAGAGCATTTCCAATAAACACTGACAGATTTTATGAAAAAATAAGAGAGAAGGTGCCCTGTGTTTAAAAATATTTTGTAGGTATTCAGTTAATCAACATTTAGTAGTTGTTGCAGGACTTCTCAGAGCCTTTAAATTGCTTCTCTCCATTAGAAATCTCTACAGAAGATTTCTCTATATAGATAGAAAGGATTTTAGCCTGTAGAATTCCTGGCTTATTTGACTACACACCCTTCTTTGGCTAATTACCTTGCAGAACTAGTATTCACAGAAATAGTATTCACCAAAACACTTCGGAGAATTTTGCTTGAACAATAGGCAGCCAGTGGAAGGATTTAGGCCGAAGTGAGATGTGACCAGACTTGTGTTTTAGAATTGCTTTGGCAGCTGTATGAAGAATGGGTTGTCAGAAAGAAAGACCAGAGAGACAAATAGTAAGCTGCTGCAACAGTCCAGGTGAAAGGTGATGGGGAATAAGGCATTATTTCCCAACATTTATTTGTATGGCATGTCTGTTACAAAAACAAAACAAAACAAAACAAAACAAAAAAACACACAAAAAAACACCTTCTTCTCTTGTAGAAGAGGTTTCCTGGCTGGAGTAAAAGTTACCTTAGGATCAAGATCCTCCCATTGCCAGGAACCACCAAAAATCTGCAGCTTAGATTGTTTGCCTTAAATCTCATCCCCAGCCACTCCCTGTACCCAGATCTGACACCTGGTTCTGCTTTTTAGTTCTTGCAGGTCGCCTGGTTTATCACTGCTTGTAGGGTCTTTGGTCACTTTGTTTTTTTCCTGCAGCATCTTAACTCTTTGGACTCTGCCTTGCTCGACTGCCTTGCCTTGCTTTCCAGTACCTAGGCTGTCTACCTGCAGACTGGTTCCATCACCTTATTTTCATATGCCTACCCACTCTCCCAGTGTCACTGCCCTGCTTGCTGACAACTCCAGAATCATTGTCCCACACTAGGGCTCCACCCTGACTTCCTTGGCCCACCCTGTGGTTCCTAAGTCCAGCCTACTCTGCCTTTTCTACCTTTCATACCAGGTTTTACCATATGCAGAAAAAAAACATTTTCCAATCACCTGCTGCTGCTTTCTGCCTGGAATCTCTAATGTTGCTGCAACTGATTGAGCCAAAAATTTGACAACAAAGAAAAAATTACACTCTACCTGATACTTTTTTCCAGGGAATTTCCAAAACTTCTTAATAATTCCCTCAGGTTTCCCTGGGGCTGAGTGATTTATCTTTTCCCAAAATATTTGCCCAGAACCAGATTTAGAGATTTAGAGATTTATAGTCCTGAAAATGACTATACCCACACTTCATTCTCCCCTTCTCCCTTACCACATTTAAAGGATGCTATTCGGTATTTCTACCTTTATGTGGGGGAGAAAGGATGATTCAAATCATCTCCAAGAAACAGACCAGGACTGGACCTCTTGAGAAGAATCTGATTCTCCTCCAGTGTGGCCATTATGACTCCTATTTCATTTCTGTCATGTGGCCTGAAGGCACTCCCGTCACAGGGCTATTCAACCCTGTCCAGTTAACCTTGTTATTCCACGCAGAGCACATGCTGTCCCAGGAGTGGTCCAGTCGGGAGGGGCCAGAGAGGTGCTAAGCCAAGAGATTCCAGGGAGAGCAGAGGCCGCTCAGCGAGAAGGGGTGTTAAGAGTGTTGGTCAGAAGCCGGCTGGCTCGGAGGAGCACAGAGTGGTTTGGCTGGGAGGTAATGAACACCCTTTGTCCTGCAGAGTCTACCAGATCCCACCGCTGGGCTCAGCAGAGATCAAGCTGGGTGTGTTTCAGCCACATGCCTTCCTCACTACCCCCACAGTCCCTGGCTGTGGTCTGGTCCTTTGCTCAGCCAAAATATGTGATTTCTTCTGGTGAGCTGGCAGCTGCACGCTATGAGCTGGACTGAACAGTGTATGTCCCTGTTCCCTTGCCTCGTTATTTTACAACTAAACAATCAGCATATTTCTGTGAAAGCCTGTCTCCTTTCCTGAGTTCTGAACCACTATTCATTCAGGAACACATTTTAAGCTTTCTTGTCCTAATGAATGTCAGACACATGTTTGAAAGAAGAAAAAGGATGGCTCTGTAAAGGAACAGTTACCTCTAAGTGATAAAAGATGTGAATGGGCTCTCAAAGTACTTGCTCCTAATTATTCCATTTCTGAGAGACTTGACTGTTAAAACCTAAGCTAGCTTTAGAAACATTTGAAACCTCATATTTCCATCTGGCCTGGAGGATGCTGAACTTACAGAATTCCTAGCCAACTCAGAGACTTTAGAATTGAGATTTAAGGACAGCATTTTTTTCTACAGTCTTATGTTTCAGAAAAGCAACAGCAATCAGTATCAGTTAATTCTTTTCAGGGAGTGTAGACTTCTGTTTATTTTATATTTCTAAAACTTCAGGTAAGAGAAGGAGGCTAATCTCTAAAAAATCAAAGTTGATAGAAAACATGTTGAAGGGAAGGACTACCCTGTTCATCTGAGTTCTTCTAACAGATTTGACTTACCATTGTATGATTTCACTTACATTACGTATGTGTGTATATCTGAAATGTGTGTGTGTGATATGTAAAATGCATCCTCCTATTTAAAACTCTAACCAAGCTGGAAACAACTTCCTTATCATATTCTTTTAGCAAAAAATTCATTATACTGTATAAGAATTGAATCAAATAAACTCATATATTTTTTGAGTTTCAAAGTTTGGAGATTTTTTTTAAGTATAAAGTTGCAAGCAGGATAAAAATCAAATTCAAATTCAAAGGTCAAGTTTTTTAAAGTACTAGAACAACTAACTATATTTTAGTTCCTTAAACTTTTTTCAAGATGAGAGGTGCAAGTAACATTTTAGATCCCAGTATATTTTTATGTATCTGCCCAAACTACCACCAATAATATACTATTAATAATGATTTAATGTAAAGGGAGAGAGAGAGAGAGAGAGAGAGAGAGAGAGAGAGGAGAGAGAGAGAGAGAGAGAAGAAGAAGAAGAAGAAGAAGAAGAAGAAGAAGAAGAAGAAGAAGAAGAAGAAGAAGAAGAAGAAGGAGGAGGAGGAGGAGGAGGAGGAGGAGGACGAGGAGGAGGACGAGGACGAGGACGAGGACGAGGACGAGGAGGACGAGGACGACGAGGAGGAGGAGGACGAGGGGGGAGAAGGAGGAGGAGGAGGAGGAAAGGAAAGGAGGGAGGGAGGGAGGGAGGGAGGGAGGGAGGGAGGGAGGAAGAGATAAATTAACTTGTAGGGAAAGTGGATAAGCTAGCTGAAAAATACTGTCTAATAACATGCATACTTCATCATACCTCAAGTCTTTTCCCTGAAAATGGAAAATCAGAGAGGAAAGGAGCAAGAGCATTCAGAGGATGAATAATAGTCTCCCAGAAAGTAAAGAATCCAAATGTTATTCCTTTTTCTTTTCCTGTTCTTTCCCAGGGCTTATAGTTGGACAAAGAAAGGGTATCCTATAGCTATCTCTTAATACTTCCTGAAAACATACAAAAGTTGGAATCCTGCACACCTCCATGCTTGAATAAGTAATTCTTACTTTACTGGTCATCTAAAAAAGACTGTCACGTACCATTACTTTCCTTCTACCCTACACCTAGATTCCAAGCCACTGACTAGTTCTTTCCCTTGTTCCCCATTCCACACTCATTCACCCAGGGGGTTTATAACAGTGGATATCTTCCAGTCTTTTAAGTATTCATCTATAAACTTCAATTCCTTCTTACTCACCTTGAAAAATGTCCTGTTTTTCCTATTCAGAGTTTCTTATTTCTAAATTCAAGATATTGTGATCACTTGCTAATATTATTTGACATTTTATTAAAATTTTTCCTTCCAGTGACCATTGGACAATTACAACAACATTTATCACTTGGAAAATATGGTGCACCTCTGCTGCCTCCTTGAGTTAATTTGATGTGATCAGTAGATGGGTGCACACTACATGACATGCTTTTATATAGTAGACTAGGAAAGAAAAAATAATGTGATTAGAGAAAACATTTGGTCTATTTGTCATTTCAATGTCTCTCTGAATACTCAAAAACTTCTGTAGAATGAGAAAATTGATACTCTTGTACATTGCCCACTGAAATCTAGCAGCATCTCGGGAACTTGATAATCCAAATGCAAAACTTGTGTTAGAGTGTTTCATCCATATTATTACTTTTAAATGATTACAGATTGAACAGGAGAAGAATCATCATGACATTAAGTCAAAGATCTAAATTTACATATTTTTCTGTGTGCCCTTGTCAAAAAAAAAAAGTTTAGATTAACTTTTTTTTTTTTTTAATTCTGGAAAAATCTGGCACCACGCATGGAAGATTAATAATTAAAATTGCTAATCTACACAAGCCATATTACACATGACAAACATTATCAGGAAATCATCTACCCAGATATTATATGGATAGATGTATATATGGACACAAGTGTATGTTTAGACAGCACCACAAACAAATTCTTTAAAAGGGGAATAACCATAACCATATACAGAAATTCCCTAAATTCTCAAATATATCAAAAAAATAAAAATGTTGCCACTTATAGTGCGTAAACACTACATTTGTTTATCTGCAAAGCTCATTTGAAGGGTCTTTTAAAGACTGGACATTCTATAAAAGCAAAATGTGGGCAGTACACATTCTGATAGACCACAATGATATAGCTCTTTCTATAGGTAGAGAATTTTTAAAAACATTAACTGACTAACCTTCACAGCAATTCTGTAGGAGGCAAATATTATTAATGGTTATATTTTACCAATGGGAATCTGAGTCAAGGAGAGATTAAATGACATGCCAAAGACTGCAACAAGACAAAGTGTTAGAAAGAGGATTAAGACACAGAAGATTCTGGTTTTCAGTTCTCATTATAAATCACAGAAGCAAGATAAAATACATGATAACAGATATTTTCTTGACAAATGAGATCTCATAAACCGAAAGCTTCTAATGTGAGCAATTTTGATATTGCCAATAAGAAATGTCTATATTAAACAAATCACATAATTTATCTCATGTCTCTGTTGAAAATAAATCTTCTAGTAAAAAAATGTAATTTAAAAAATCAGAAATTAATATATGCCTAACACAATCAGTTCTCAGTATGGTGAATGTGGAGGTTGCCCTGAATAGGCAAAGTGTATTTTGTCCTTTGTTATAAACTCATGACATCCACACTTTTCAGGGATAAGACCTGTCAGGTCATGTCCAGACACCAATATCATGAGTGATCTCAAACTCCCATCATAAGCTTTCTTTTATTACCACTCCTTGTCTGAATCAGCTAAACTAAGCCAAGCAAAGAAGGAAATGAAGCAAAGTAGTTGGGGGAATTAAGAGGGAGAGAAAGGGAGTGTTGAAATGACCATGGCTGGATAATATTTTGAAGTATTATTCTACACATCCATATTAGTCTGGGTTCTTCAGAGAAACAGAACTGATAGGAATACAGTTGACTCTGAAACAACACAGTTTTGATCTATATGGGTTCACTTATATGAGGATTTTTTCCTGAAAATATACAGTCAGCACTCTGTATCATCCGGTTTTGCATCTGCAGATTTAACCAACTGCAGATGGAAAACTATTTTCAATCCATAGTTGAAAATCCATGGATGTGAAGGGCCAGATGCATTGATCTATGACATTTTATAAAAGGGACTTGAGCATCCATGGATTTTGGTATCCACAGGGGTCCCAGAATTAATCCTCTTCGAACACTGAGGGGCAACTTGAGTTAAGCTGTTGGGGACACAAAAGTTATATGTGGATTTTCAACCATTCAGGGATTGGTGCCCCACCCCTACATTGTTCAAAAGTCAACTGTATATATAAAAAGGAATTGGCTCACACAATTATGGAGACTAAAAAGTCTTATAATCTTCAATCGGCAAGTTGGAGACCCATGAGACCAATGATGTAGCTGTAATCTGAGTTCCAAGGCCTGAGAGCCAGGAGAGCCAATGGTATAAGCTCCATTTCAAGTTTTAAAGTCAGAGAAGACCAATGTCTCAGCTCAGAGACAGGCAGAGAGAGTGATTTCTCCTTTCCTCTGCCTTTTCGTTTACTCCGCTCTCCAGTGAATTGGATGAGGCCCACCCACATTAGAGAGGACAATCTGCTTTACCATTCTACAGATTCCAATGTTAATTCCACACAGAAATACACTTACAAACACACCCTGTTTAACCAAATAATAGGGCAAACCATGGCCAATCAAGTTGACACATAAAATTAGTGATCACAGCATTTTTCTCCAAATTTTCCTCCTACTTCTGTCCTCCATCCCACTCAGATAGCATCAGGTACCAAAGGAGAAAAGAGTTAATACTCAGCTCTTGCAGTTAATGAATTTATTTTTCACATATAACTACTAATACATAATGTTCACTATGTGCAGGCACTATTCTATGTACTTTATAAACATTCACTCAGTCCCCATAACAACTCCATAAGGTTAGCACTAATATCATCATCCTTATTTTTACAGATAAGGAAAACAGGCAGAGAGGGTTCCAAGGTCCTAAAACTAGTTTGCAATAGAGTCAGGATTCAATTCCAGCAAATATGGCTCCAGAGTCCATGCTCCAAACTGGTACACTGTGATACTTTGAAACTCACAGCAGAGCATAGTTTGAGAGAAAAATTTTGGAGAACCAAAGGTTATAATCCTGAAAGACTCTGAGCATATAGTTGATACTATAAACAATAAATTTTTTAAAAATAATGCAGTGATGATTGAAGTATGAGGTTTATCATTCCCCAAAGAAATTATGAATTGCCCAAGCAGGGTGGGGATTCAAGCAAAGGAAGGCTGCACTTCATTTCCTGAGTGGAACCTGAGGTGGCAGCAAGCTTCTCATTGCTTCCCTTCCACCCTCTTGGCCAGCACAACAGCAGAGAAAGTAAGGATGTAGCCTGATGAGCATGTCAGAGAAACACGGGTGTGACTCAGCCCCACCAAGTTTCCCAGAGCCCCAGAGCAGCACAAAAGGGCATCCTGACACTTTCATGCTTCCCTGTCCTCCCACCCCAAAAAGGGTGAAAATTACAGGCTCAGGGTAACTGCAGGCATCCTCAGAGTCTTGCCAGAGTGTGGAATGGAAACTGAGTCCAGAGGAGAACAAACCCATCTTGAGGATGTCAGCAGGGATACTATGCCCAGAGACCAGCATGTGCCACCATGAATAAAGGCTCATTTGTGAAAACTGATAGCCCCTCCTATCTCATGGACACCCTGGTATGACTTAAAGCCTCAGAACTTGGAGGGAACCCAAGATGAAAAGGGTGAGAAGAGCCTGAACTGGCTGAATAAATGATCGACTGACATTAACCTGAGTTGAATAAGATTGAAATTGAGTTCAGCTAGATAAAGTAAAGCTATATATATTTTTTTTTTTGCACAGTTGATTTTGCAGCTTTTACTTCCTCCGCTATAAAGAAATAAAAATGTGTTTACCTTTGCAACCAATGCTCTCTCTCTGAAGGCCAAAGGAAAATCTCCAAAATTGTTTTGAGAAATAACATCATTATTGGACTAAGTATATGACTTCCCAAAGGGATTACTTTGTGAAGCAATGCTCATTTCTATAAGTGCTCATTCTGTTCTGTTTCTTTAAAACATTAGCCTCATTAGCTCAAATCAGTACTCATACTACATACCTGGTCCTTAAAATGACTGAAAATAGTTTAGTGATGGTTGCTGTCTGTTAATTCAAATAAAGTGGCTAGACTAGAGTCTAAGATGGAAAAGATTTAAGATTTTGTGAAGTTAGGATCTAATTCAGCTTTGAGTTTGGCTACTACTCAAGCCAAAGCTTTGAAGCTTTTGACATAGTGAAACATTATGATGAAGGATCAAAAGATAAAAAATTCAACACAAATAAAGGTTGGTTCATGCATTTTAAAGGTGGTAATGGCTTACATAACATCAGGGTTCAAGATGAAGTTGGGAGTGCTGAGGTGGCAGTTCCAGAGAGCAGAAAGACTTTCTGTCCAGAAGACGGTAAAAAAAACTTTATGCCCTAATACCCATGTTAGCCACAGGGTCATATGTGATGGAAACAAGAGCGTAACAAAAATGATATTGCTGAATCAATTTATTTAAATTTGCTTGTGATAATTTTCACAATTTTTTTTTCAAATTCTTATCTCTGATTAGGTATTTTCTTAACTCTTGATTTGTTAAAGGTAGTATAATGAATAGCTTTACCTAGGGTCATTTCTATAAGAACTTAGGCTTCAAATTCTCAACCAATGTAACACACTACTCTCCATTGTTACAGTGTGAAAAAAAATAGATTTGTCTGGTTTAAATAATTTTTTTCATGGAAACTTCTAGCAGAAATGTAACTCGTTATAAGTATAAAGAATATCTCCAGAGCTGGCATACGAAAACACAAAGAATCGATCATTTAGAAATAACATAATTTGAGAAAAACATGGATGGAGATTCAGTCATTAAAATAGACGATGTAAACTAAATATTGTAATTGTTGATATTTAAAACTGCAAATTTAATGGATTTGTTTTTGAAAAATTTAGGCTCAATTTGACTCGATATGATTTTTAACAGACTTATTAAAGAAAATTCCAAGACTCCATCTTTAATACCTTCCCTATTATACCTTTCCTAAGCAATTTACATGAGTTACGGAAGTTCTGTCAGCCTTCAATCTGGTTTTATTGGCATTTGTTGCCTTAAATCAGACCTTTCGCATTATTTATATAAGGTTTTTTTATTTAATATTCAAAACGATAGAACATATACATTGAACTACAGATAGGGACATCATTTATCCTAGTATGAAACATGCCTTATAACACTTAAGTGGTTTATTAAACTTGTCTGATCTTATATTGGATAAATTCTATCCTTGACATCGAGACATGTATATGATACATTTATCATGTTTAGGATTCCTCTAAGTTACATAAACCATTTCTTCTGGGAATTGCTAGGAGTTCTATCCTGATGTTAAAATATACCAAGTATCCACATATTTCTCTTAAATATGAGTTAGACTACCACATAGAATTATTTTAGTGGTCTCAGTTTCATCCCTGGTGGACAGTAGTACATAGTGAGAGAAACCACCTCACATAATTTGGCACTGTTTAGAACCAGCAGCCTCTGATCAGGAGGAGCTTGTAATGAGCCCAGAGAGACAGAATGACCCCTTATTAGAAGAAGCACTGTCTCTCGCAGGCAAGACTGAGGTTGGAAACTCTGGAAGGATCAAGCTGCAGCTGTTAGCCTCCTTTTTGACTTGGGGGAGGTAGAGGTCTTACTGGGACCAAGCTACCCACTTACTTCACAAATGGAGAGCTGGTTATTAAAGGAGAATGAAATGAAAGAGCTTTTTGTCAGTATAATGTAATGAAGCTTACCATTTGGGGGAATAGTAAACGCCAACCTTCATTTCTATTTAGATAATGTAGGAACTAGAACTAGAGAAGAGGGAAATAAAATGTGGTAGCCCAGGAACGAGCCTGAATTTGGTTTTATTACAACATTAATGAACATATGACTAGTTCCTCTCACCGAGGTTTTGAATTTATTTAAAATAAACACATGCATGCTTTATCTTAATAAAACAAAGAGTCGGGTAATTGCTATAGAGGAGTGAAAGCTTTTTGCCTAAGATTATTAATCAGAAACAGATTTTCTATTGGGAAAAAAGAATATTAATGAAAAAAGATCAAGGGATCAGTCAGCCTTGAGATCAATCACCCCTGGGTCTGAATTGCGGACTTTGGGTAAGACGTTCTCTGCAACTCAGAGTCCTCCTTTGTAACATGGAGTCAATATACTCAGCTCATAGAATTGCTGTGAGATGTGAGTGAATGCACGAGACCCTGCACAATGCCTAACACAGAAAAAAAAACTGAAGTAGAAGGTCCATTTTCTATAGCAGGGCTAGAAATCAGAGCTTTGGTGAGTTTAAACAGGAAGACTATTACATCATTGCTTTCATGATAACTGAGAAGTAGTATTTCTTAAATAATGCATGTAAATAATAGCATATACAGTAAGTATCTGAGATACTGACACTAGAAATCATGGATGTTTTCATAACACAGTTCAGCTACTTAAAATATTTCAGAATTATTATTTATATTCATCTCTATTTTGAAATTATGGTAGTTACTAGACTTGTTATTAGATCTTATTATTTAATTCATTAATAAGGAGGCACTTTTATAACTACCTCACAAAATTATTTTAAATATTTGATAGTTACATTTCAGTAATTGATTTCCTTTGTAATACTATGTTTTTCTTAATTCTTTTAAAACATACTTTAGGTGAGAATTTAAAATATTCTGAGAAGAATTCTAGAGGCTTCACTAAACTGCCAGATGGGTTTGCTCCCTCTACTGGTGGTGTAAGAGTCAGCTGCCATGAATGGACCAAGGTTTTGTTGATTGGGGTTGTGAATAGATGTGAGCATTTTTCAAATGGATCTAATTTGGGCTGTTTTCTGCAGAAATGGTCAGTTTGGACTTGTAGTTGATATTGGCTGATATTCAGCTGTTGCTCATCTGATGAGATTTTTACTTGAAATGCAGAATGCAAGGAAATCAACCCTTACATATCATCTTTTCTTGATCATAAGCGAGGTGGAAAACAAGATTTGTCCAGGTCCCTAACAGCCATTTTTACATACACATGTCCTAAAAATCTTACAGAGTCATTAGGATTTTAAGAAAAGTTATTGGCTTTATTTGTGACAAAGGTACTGTGAAATAAGATAAGAATCAGTGGCATGCAAATCTTCTCGCCCAGCCATTAAAAATAAAAATGAATTGAACCATTAGCTAGTCAGTATTTCCTTACATTTAACTGGTTCTAAAACATGCCAAAATATGCCTACTTGCAACAGCTGGAAAATTATACTGCAACTAAAATTATATTTCTTGGCTTCCTATGGAATGTTTTTGCTCTGAGAGCTCAGAAATAGTCTAACCAGTGATTTAAAAAAAAAAAAAAAAAAAAACCTATGCCAATAATCCAACCAGAAATGTCACCATTTTCTCATCAGACAAACTATGTTTTACAATGCTACTTTTTTTTAGTATATATTTATGGCATTTTTTTATTCTAATATGTGAGTGAGGTACATGAAAAATTTTTTTAAATTAGCATTAAAATATATGATGTGGCATGTGTAAATCTGAATATTTTTTTCTCGGTTTAGTACATTTAAAAACAGACTTCTCTTTCTTTGTCACATGTGGAGACTTACAAATAAATTGAATAACATTATACTTGTTAATAGTCTATTTCCTGCAGCATTTATTTTAAAGAAAGAGGATAGAATTTGACTAATGTTGAGTGCAAACTGGTTTTAAATGGCACCAACAATATCTATGTTGAGATAAATTTCCCTTAACTCTGCACATTTGTACTCACTTTGCAAAGTATTTCTGAGGCAGGTAGACTTTTTTAATCCAAAAGAACTTCTCTCAACTCCTTTCACTTGTTGCCTTCAATATTTGTTCCACGTTGTAGAAAAGTAGATTCCCACGAAATGCATTTCCTACTCTGGCTTTCAGTATAAGCATCATTTTTGCCTCAAATTGGTCTACTTTATATATTGAAGTAGAGAAAGACCCCAATGAATACTTTATTCTAACAGGAGGCACTTTATGTAACTAGCATTCTGATAGACCACATGGAGTCTTCTTTATGTGAACCGGTATTAATAGAGGTTGTCAAATTTTTTCCGTCGTATTCAAGTATTCTGAATACTATAGACTAGATATTCTAGATATTCAACTACTGCAACAATTTGATCTTTTTCTTTTTGGCAAAACATATCATCATTACATGGTGTCCAACATCTCCTGTGGTCTGTGTTCATTTATTGAGTTATTCATATAGAATATCAAATAAGTAATTGTAGCATCTAGATGAACAAATAAAACTGATTGCAGCCCCACCTTTTGGGAAAATTTTCCCTTTTCACCGTCTTTTAAGAACACCACTGAATGTGGCAAGTAATTCACCCACCACTCATTTTTAGCTGGCAGCCACATACTAAGTTAACTCATCTGTAAAGCAAACTCAGATTTTTTTTTCTCCTCCTTCAGGGATATAGGATATACCCGCACACCCTCCCCATACAGCTATAGATAAATATGAGTAGAAGAGAGGTCCTGGTGTGACTGTGAGGAGTGACAAGGGGATCTAAGCTCCCTGCCCAAGCAGTTTCTCTAGGCTGTTATTTCCAACTTAGGATACTGTTGCTGCTGCTGAGACAATCAAACTTTATGACGTGGTAGTTCTGGCAGAACACAGCCAATATTGAGCAGTTCTAGGTGCATAGTCAGCAGGTGTCCCATGGTCAAGTGTTTTGTCTTTACAGAGTAACATGCCAGGGGCTGTTAATCAAAAGGCATATAATTCTCTGTTGCAGAAGGTGTAGCCTTGTTCCCAAATCTCAAGGGCCTGCATTATAATTCTCACACTGGGGTCTGTCACCACTAAACATTTAGTGATGCTGGTACCCCTTCTCACCAGCTTGTGGTAAGCGGTGTATCCTCTGGGCTCTCTGGTTGAACATAATCCTCTTGTAAGTCTTTTATCCTGATCTAATATATCCATTCTAGCATGACTATTTCCATCAGACTCCATTCTCTCCTGTATTATGTGCTGGAACAACTCAGGCATTTCCATTTCACTCGACATTGGCCAGCACTTTCTTTACACTTGTAAAAACCATGCTAGCACTGAATTTGTCCTATCCCCTGCAGTTCTTGCCACCATGTTAAATTCAATGTCCCAAGGTCAAAGAATTCTTGCTTATTCAGTCACATATTCTAGCCCTTTGGTCAAACACCTTCAAAATCCAATCCATGGTGCTTCTACAGCCGCTGTAAGCATATGCTATCTACTTCAGTGTATAATATCCTTCTTCTCATATCGGGCCCAGCATATCCCCAGCCAGTTATGCTGAAACTTTAGTTTTTGACCTGACCATGAGAAGAGGAGGTGGAAGCAACTCCTGAGGGGAGAACACCTGTTGCCTTTTAGGAATAAGGTTTTGTCATGTGTTTTAACACAGGAGAAGTGCTAGCTCTTACTAGGGAGGAGTGGGGCACTTATGCCATCTCTGAGAGCCCAGAGCCAGCATCCTCAGGGATATTTATTTACATGTCCCTATCTGATGTTTTGGGGCCCAGGTTTTCTGGTCAGGGTCCTGACTTTAGCATAAGAGATCTGGCTTGGCTGAGCATTCAAATATCAAATATATCTCAGGAGCACTGGGACTCTATCAAATCTCACATCTTCTGCTCAACTTGTAAGCAATTCCTCTGAAGGAGATAAAAGCCTTTCTATAAGCTACTAAAGAAGACTTCTGCCTTTAACACTTAGTCTTTAATCTTGTTAACAGTCCTAATTCTCCCTCTACAGAGTGTCAAAACAATTTCTAAGTATCTGTTCAACCTCACTGCTCCTGTAGGCATCGCCTTCTCTCTCTCCACTTCTGACAAATGCTCCTTTCACCAGGACATTTCCTCAGCTTAACACCAGTGAAATTCTTACCACTTGTGCCACCACCACGCGTTAAGGATATCTGTATTCCACATGCCACTCAGGATGGCTTTTTTTTCTTTGCCAGGTGGTGAGTGAGCAGTCGCCAATCCCCATCTTGCTACCTGTTCTCTCAGATGACTCAGGACACCATTTGTTAGTTCAGGTCCTCCGACAAGCAGACACAAAGGATTAGCTGTTTAAGAGATGCCATTGAAGGATAAAGGGGAAGAAGCTAGAAGAGACAGGGAGATCCTCTGACTGTGGTGCACAGTGTGACTCCCGTGAATGAGAGGAGGAAGTAAAAGTAACCAGACAGGCATAGCCTCAGACCTCAGCAAAGTTCTAAGAAAGTCTGAGAAAGTTGCTGGGTCTCCTCTAGCTTTTTTATAATTGACATATAACATTGTGTAAGTTCAAGATATTCAATGGGAGGTTTCAACACATGTACATATTATGAAGCATTTACCATAATAAGGTTAGTTAACACATCCTTCACCCCACGCAATTAGCATTTTGCTGTTGTTGTTATGGAGAGAACATTAAAGCTCTATTGTCATAGCAACTGTCGAATATGTAATACAGTGTCATTAACTACAGTCCTAATGCTATAGTCCTAGAACTTATTCATCTTATAACTAGAAGTTTATTCCCATTTCTCCCATCCCCTTTGCCCCTGGCAACCACCATTGTACTCTCTGTTTCTATGAGTTCGAAGAATAAGCTGTTGTATATTGCAGAAATGGGCTTGATGAGCTCATTCATTGGGAGGAGCAGTTCTTGGGAAGTGTCATCTTCATGCAGATGTGGGAATGGATCCAGAAGAGCAGCAATAGGCCATCAGTCAAATATGTGCCCCATAATGAGTTCTTCATGATGCATTTTCCTGGCTACTACATCATTAAATTGTGTTCCTTTTTTTCTTAGCACTTAGTCATTGTCTTCTCCACCACATTATAAACTTCATGACAACACATGTTATTTTGCTCACATTTTATTTCCAGGCCGTAACACAGTGCCCCGCACACATGATTTTCAAAATTTTTTTTTAATGACTATAGAAGATATATGCTACTCTAAAACATACTTTTGTAAGTTTGCTTAAAAAATAAGGAAAATGTTTATACCAAAAATGGGGTATTGCCTTCAACATCACAGAGTGTCTTCAGCCTAGCAATCTGAAAACAGCTCATGCCTACCCACAAGCCACCGTGAAGGAGGGTCTTGTTTCCAGGACCAGCAGTCTGATGTCCCTGCACAGGCTCCCTTTTGAGCATCAGCCCTTTTTTCTTTCTTCCTTCTTACATCTTTTTTACTTTCATTCCTAGACAAAATCTGCTCTACAGAAAGGATCTAAAGGTTAATCACACTAAGAGTTAAATGATTTACAGATAAACAGAAATAAAAAAATGGAATGAAATCTACAAAATAGAATTTTCTAACATAGTGGAACTATGGAGGTAGAAACAGATATGTATTTGGAGGGAGAGCAAAATTTTGATATTATACCCAATTCTTGCTTGTTTTACTGTAATGTGGCCCTGAATTTCCAGAGGAGGCTGTTAATTCAGCAATCTAATCACATTTTCTGGCCTAAGATACAAACTTTCGATATAGGAAAGGGATCCTGTGGAATAAATGCATTAACAATAAGAAGAGATCCACATTTTTTAAATGCTTATGGAAATGAAGCAAGACTAAGAGCTACAGAGTATCACTCTGAATCTGCTGACCAAGCACAGTTTAAAACAAGTTCCTTACCAGTCCCCAGCAGCAACAACCCATAGTATATGTCACCTATTGCAGTGTTTACAATGGAAATGCAGGTCAAGACAAAAATGATTTTTACACCTCTATTAGTGCACACAATATGTAGTACTGTAATTATTTGTTTAGGGCTTTGTTTCTTTCAAAAGTGGGAATTCCTCAAGGCAAGATTCCAACTTACTCTTATTTCTGGCTCCAGGGGCTAGGCTACTGCCTAGCATATAAGAGGTTCTTAGTAAATGTTTGTTTAATGAAAGATTATTATATAGAGAGATCGCAGATCAGGCCCTCATAGCTCAAAATATAGTTGTCCAAAAGGTCAGAAGTATGTAAATAATTCATTAAGATTCTTCCATGACCTTGCCAAGCTATATAAGTCGTTACAATTTCCTTTCTCTGTTTTCTACTTGGTAGGACTGGCTTTGGTGTTAGGTAATACATATGTAATAAAAACTTTAATTACCGGTTAGACTCATCTGTTTATTATGATACTAGTCTTTTATTAAAACTAGATTTCACTCCATCATGCTCTTAGCTATAAAATAGAGCTCTTTTACTTTCTACCAATTCTACTGGCACTCCTTTTTAATTCAAATACTGCTCTGGGATCAACAATGCAATAAGACATAATTATGTTTTAAGATCCATGAATTGGTTGTGAAAATGCAGGTATTTTCTCTCTAGGTAGTTTGCTCCAGGAAATACACTGAGAAGTATATTTTTATCTTGATGTATGGGGATTTACATAGAAACATACCCCCTTAGACTTAGAGGCAGTATTTTGTAGAAATGCTGGAACAAATACCACCCATCACCACTTTATTATGTTCACAATACACTCCATTATCATCAGTATGTGAGTATAAATCCTCATAAGAAACCTCCCAGTATTAAAAACCATAATTATAACATGTATTTATTCCAAACATATGTACCACCATTTCAAACTACCCACCAGCTGAATATATTTCGCAGCTTTCAAATTTTGACTGGTGCGAAGATGGCTTTTATAAATGTGATTTATGACAATTTAGGTGCCGAAAACCATCGTAATTACAAATACTGTAAATGTTTTCTCTCTGCTTAAGTAGCCTCGCTGAGGAGGACAGCGTTCATTTCCTGTGGGCTGGGCCTTTTGGCTCCAACCTTCCCGCAGCCAACAGGCTGCTCTGTTCCCAGTTCTGTTTCACCAGTAAAAGATTAACAAAAACTTTTCAGCGCTCAGTTTTCTTTTCCCTCTGGAGCTATCCATTTTCCCATCTCCAAAGAGGGCAGCCTCTCCTAACATATGTTGGAAATTGTTGTTCAACTTCACAGAGTATACAAACACAAGACTTTTCTCCATTTGCAGTGCCAGAGCAGACGTTTCAATGGAATATTTCATTATAATGCAGAGCCTATGTGCCAGAAAAGAGATTTTTCAATAAAATTCATGATTTTATTTTTTTACCATGTGGTATCTTGGGTTTCTATAAAGCACAAGAGACTTGACTTTTGATATAAAAAGTTTAAACTTTTAACCTACCTGGATTTGAACAGGATAATAAATTGTCAAGTAACAACTCTTTGCCAAATGTTAATCTTCATGAAAAGTAAAACCACAGTTGTGGAAAGGCTATGATACTCAGCACCTTCACGGAACCTTCCATCTCACTAGATTAAAGCAGCACTCTCTCTTTCGTAGGGCTGGGATGGAACGCCAAGTCACAATAAAGGTCAAGTGACTCACCCAAGGTTACAAAGGGAGTCTGTAGCAAGACAGAGGAGAGAACTCAGGATTCCTCATTTCCAGTTCAATGCTGAATTTTAAAAAGCCCCACTTTTCTAAATTATACTATCATCAGCACTTTCCTCTTTACTCTTTGTTTTCAGTAGTTATAAACTCAGTAGTTTGAAAAATGGCTTTGAGACAAAATTTAGCCAACAAAATTTCTAGCTTAGAGTCAATTATTTCCAAACGACAATTTTAAAATCTGTAGTTCAGCTACTTTGAGGGTATAGACATGCCAAAATCCAAAGTTCATTTTCTTCTTGGTATGTCTTTGAATTTGAAGGGAAATTAGCCATGGGACTTATTAATGATGTGTGTTAATTGCTTAATTTTGGTTTTATTATTCAACCAACATAAAAGGAGAAGTTGAATCTAAAAGATACACTGTAATTGCTATAAGGATAATAACTTTATCTTGACATATCAGCTTTACTCGTAAGTTATAGCATAAGGGAACTTAAGAGAAATTTGCATATGGGCTTTCCATGGAGACCCCCTGTACATCTGAAATACAAAGAAGCATAAGGATCTGGAATCCTCTGAAATGCTAGGCTTTTCTCTTCCACCAGCTTTCAGAGCTCTGCATGCAGGTCAGACAGCTCAATCAAATCTTGGCCCAAGTAAGGCAACTGATAAGTGTTTCTTACAGTCGGATTGTCCTCACTTACTATTATACTGTAGCTTTTTACTTTACAGACACTTCTTTGCATTTGTTTAAATAGCTATAGGACCATTCCTCTAAAATCAATAGAAAGACAGGAACAAAACTCACAGCCACTGAAAAAAAAAGAGCAGCCACAATTTGTCATCAAATAGAAAATGAAAACAGAATGTAGTCTGATTTAGTCTTCAATTTGCAATTTTTTGAAGGAGTGTTTCTTGCAGTAAGTAATTCACAGATGATACAATAACAACCCCTTTTGGCTTTTGCTGCTGCCTATGGGAAATTTCAGATGTGACAAACTGGTAGGTTGAACTCCAATGTAAAAAGCCCATGGGATTTCTCCCTCCTCCACCTTTTATTTTTCTGTACTCTCAAAAATTTTAAGAGTGCATACATATTATTTTTATTGTTGAATTGCGTCTAGTTAAAAATGAAAAATTAGAGTGATAGTAGAACATTATATGTCAAAAAACAATTATAACATTAGTGTGGAAGAGACTTCTAGATTGAGAATATTTCAGACCATTAAATTTATACTTCATTAATACATTGTCTTTAGAGAGAAGAAATGTTAACTATAACTTTTTTAGGGTAGTTGGCCACAGTAAACATTGATAGGGGCTTCCTTCTTGTAGAATATAAGCCCCAATGACTATTCCAATTTAGAATTCAAAATTAAGGCATTTCATAATGTTTTCATGTATTATGCACTTGAATTCCAGTTCCTCTGATTTGTAACACAGATTTGAAACACTCTGAATATCTTAAAATTATATTTTTCTCCAATTAAACTTGAGACAGTTAATTCTCACAGGCTAAGTATAAGTTCATGCTTTCCAAAAAATACTGCACTGTCTAGGAAAGGGGTATAAGAAAGTATAAAGATAAGATTAATAAACTTAACATGTTTCATATAAGTTTATTTATATGTGAAGTATAAAAGTGAATACATATTAACTTAAATAATCTTTTCTCTAAAATTAATAGAGGGACAGGAACAACCAGGAATTAACAACCCCTGAATTAAGAGCAAGCGCAAGAAAGTTGGCATATAGGAACATTAAAACATTCTACAGTCTGATCACAGTCGATAATTCCTTGAAGCATATATTTATTTGTATACTTACACACACACACACACACACACACACACACACACACACACACAGAAACATTCTTTCCAATAACTATTTAGAATGAAAATGCTCAAATGTAAAGGCACTATTTGTTTAGAGGTGGAGGAAAGGAGAAACACTAAAGAGTTTATGCAGGGTGTCCTTTTTTCCCCATTCCCACCCTTTTTCTCCACATCTGTCTCATTGTTTTCAGTTAGCCAAATCGTCCCACTGCATCAGGGCTCTGAACATGCCTTCTCTTCATTCTTTTCCATCCTCAATTATTCCTACCCACTCTATCAGGATTATGACAGCACAAGTTGTGGGCAATGCCTGCATGTGAAGCAAGGTGTATATTAACAGAAGCCACTTTCTGACTGTCTTCTCTACTCCACAGAATTTGTAGGTTTCTTTCTAAGAATCTCTGAAGTCTCCATCATAAACTTAATAAGTTGGGCTAATACTGGGAATACAATATTTACAAATTTACTCATTTCTTGGTAACTTTCAGGCATTAGTGTGGTGAGAGACAGAGACAAGGCTCCGAACACACTTCACATAAAGGGTTAGTGTGACTAAGTTCCTTCTGACGTGCTTATATCTTCTGCTTGGCAAAAAGTGGAACCTCAATAAATGTCTGTCAAATATATGACTGAATAAATAGATTTGACAATTGTATCAGGATTACTAAATACAGTTGAACAAAAGAGAATGGAAAACTGTTTGTTATGGGAAAATGTTGAAAATTACTTGGGTTTAAAAGCAGTATGTGGTAAGGTAATTTGAGACTGGTGGAAAAAAATGAGCCAGCATGTTAAGCTTAAGAAATTAAAAATTCTGTATGCATGAACATTATGTAGAAAATACTTTTGCATATGTCTCATTTTATTGTCTTATTTTTATTTCTGCATACTTCATATTTATTAATATTTTTGTATTACCATTAATATTATTTGGGATAGCGTTTCCAGTGAGTCATATCTACAATTGGCTAGTAGAGATCAAGGAAAAGCAGAGTTACTTAATAAAAACTACACTTAAAGCCAGCAATACTGGAACTCATCCATTTCTTACTATTAAGTGATGTATGTCTACAAAAATTATTAGTCTTACAGATTTTTTTAATCATATACAAGTTACTCCCAGGAAAAAAATAACTTCAAAATAGTATTGCCAAATTAAGCAGTTATAGGTGCATGACTTTGGAAAATTAGATTTAAAAAAGGAACCTCATGTACATCTAGTCTCAAACTCTAACTTGACAAATAGACCTGAGAGGTTAATAATAGTTCCAGGCCAGCCAAAGTTCAACTTAAGTTTTCTAATTTCCAGCCTTGTACGTATTTTATCTCTCTCATGATTTCCCCCCATGTTAACAATTTACACCTCTTTTCTAAATGTTTTAAAAAGTAACCTACTGGTTTCATAAACAGCTAAATGGTTGAAATAAAGTGAGCATGATTCAGATACCTCATACAGTAATTCAGTAATTTCTCTTATTATTTTAACCATTTAGCTACCTTTTTTGAAAAAAAATTTTAATTGGCAGAAAAACAGTTCAAAGCAAAGAGTGAATGCACAGATGAATCCATACTTGGCTCCATAACAGAATTGACAACAGTATATAATGTGTATGTGTATGTGTGTGTGTGTGTGTGTGTGTGTGTGTGTGTGTGTGTAAAATTGCATAGTTCTCACTCAGTTTCCTCATTCATTGATTAAAATGGTTTATTAAATGCCAACTATGGTTGGCACTGAGCTAACCTCTGAGGAGATAAAGATGAGCACATGCAGTTAGTGCCTGACCTCAACAAATTTAAGAGTCTAAGTAGAAAAGACCTCTGATAAAGAGAAATGCAAATTACTGAATATACAAATGAAAATGGAGAAATTTGTTTTGGTGGCTGTGAACAGGATGCTGTGATTGAGAATAAAAAAGGAGACCAACTGCAACACTTATCAAAAGAAATCATGTAAATCATTTGCAAATGGTACAAAGGCTAAGAAAGGCAAAATAGGGTGTCTTGTGAGTATTAGGCTTAGTCTGAGGCATCAGAGAAGTCTCTTTCTTGGGGAAGTAATGTTTTAATTCCATTGTGATGAATGAATAGGAGTTGCCTAAGAGGAGGGAATAGGTTGGTAGGAGAACTTTCTAGGCAGAGGGAAAAGCACATATTAGTCCTAAGTGAAAGAGAAATGAAGTACGTCAACAACTGGGAAAAGGCCAGTTCAGTTGGAAACCAAGAAAGCCAGAAAGAGCTGAAAGGTGAGTTGAACAAGATGAAGTGAGGGGCACTGCACATGGTGTCTTACAGAGGGAGAGGCCTTTGTAACTTTCAGGGTTAATAACACAGGCCCTGTATCAGTTTTCTATGCTACATAACAAATTACTTCAAACTCAGTGTCCTAAGTAATAGCCATTTATTAGCTCTTAGTTCTGTAAGTCAGAAATCCAGCTCAATCGGATTCTCTGCTCAGAAACTCACAAGGCCACAAACAAGGTGGCTGGGAGACTCAAGGAAGAATTCCCCTCCAAATTCATCAAGGTTGTTGGCAGAATCTACCTACTTGTGGTTGTAGATTCTTTATTTCTTTGCTGTCTGTCAGATTCTCGAGGCCACTACATTTCTACTCACGTAGGTCCCTCTATCTTTAAAGCAAAAACAGTGTACAGAGACCTTTTTACTCTTCAAATCCCTGGGACTCCTTCTGCCACCAGCCAGAGAACATCCTTGTCTTTAAAGGGTGTCTGTGAATAAATTAGTCCTAATTAGGTAATCTATGTCTTAACTAATTAGAAACCTTAATTATACCTGTAAAATGCCTTTTGCCATGAAGCATATCATAATTATGTTAGTAATATCAGAAGGCAAAGTTCATAAGTCCACCTAAAACTCTATCATGGGCTCCAGAGAAAGTCTATGGCTTAAAATTCTGACACCACTTGTGCATGAAAATCAATTACATTTCTATACACTAACAAAGAACTGTCTGAAAATAAAATAAACAATCCCATTTACAATTGCATAAAAAAGAATTAAATATGTAGGAATAAATTTAACCAAGGAGGTGAAAGATCTTTACTATAAAATATTGATAAAAAAAATATTGAAGAAGACACAAATAAATGGAAAAATATTATATGTTAATGGATTGGAAGAATTAATACTGCTAAAATGTCCATACTATTCAGAGTGATCTGTAAATTCGGTACAATTTTTATCAAAATTTCAGTGGCATTTTTCTCAAAAATCTACAATCTTAAAATTTGTATGAAACAACAAAAGACCCCAAATAGCCAAAGCAATCTTGAGAAAGAAGAACTAACCTGGGGACATCACACTTTCTGATTTTAAACTATATTACAAACAGTATGGTATTTGGCATAAAATAGACACATAGATCAATGGAACAAAATAGAGAGCCCAGAAATAAGCTTATACATAATGATTAATTAATTTATGACAAAGGATTCAATAATATACAGTGGGAAAAGGATAGTCTCTTCAATAAATAGTATTAGGAAAACAAGATAGCCACATACCAAAAAAAAAGAAGAAAAGAAAAGAAACTGCACCTTTATCTTACATCACATTAAAAAATCAACTCAAAATTGATTAAAGACATAAACATAAAACTTGAAATCAAAAAATTCCTAGAAGATAACATAGAAGATATCCTCCTTTACATTGGCCTTGACAATAATTTTTTGGATTTGACATAAAAATAAACTGCATCGTTTATTAAAAAGTTTATGAGAGAGTAGATCTGAAAAGTTGTTATCAAAAGAAAAAAAACTTGTAACTATGTGAGGTGATATTTATTGCAGTAGTAATTTTGTAGTATATCTATACATCAAACCATTATGTTGTATACCTTAAACTAATACAATGTTATATCTCAATGATAATTGGACCAAAAAAAAAAAAAAGACAATACATTAGAGCCAATTATTCTACATTCCTCTAAAAGATATTCTAGAAAGAGTAAAACATGAAAAGGGAAGGGAGTGAATAAGCAAAAACAATAGTAAAAGATTATTTTCTTGAATTAAAGAAAAGATGGAGAATTTCAACTGCCAAAGCAGTCTGGGCTCCAATTTGCACATTCGTTTGGAAGGCATTCCTAGACAAACTGCTGAATTCTTGAACTTTAAGCCTAAAGAGAAAACCAGGAGAACTTCCCACCTAAAGACTTAAACTATGCCCATTCAGAAAAGTAGTTTTTAAAAAAATCCTCTGTAATTTTAATGATAAGTTAAAAACTGATGGGAATTTTTAGAAACTAAAATATTTTATTTTGGAGCAGTGATTATCTGAAGTGTAGCAAGTTGACAATGGATTGAGAAATAGTTTGAAAAGCTATAGCTGAAAAATGGAACAACAACAAAAAGAATGGAACAAACAAACAGGGAAGGGAAGGCATAAGAGAAATCTGATTAGTATAATTTGAGAATGCTTGTAGGATCCTTTCTTTGCTTGTCCCTCAGGAACATCTCTTCAGTGACTAAAACTCACTAATCGTTATAAATTCCTTTATTTTAAACATTACCAATTCCCAGTGTTCACCTTTGAAATATAACAATTGTACTGTATTCCCTACAGAATTAACACATAAAATTCTCACCTTTAATGAGTGTCCTCAACCCCACTAATTTTATTTAGGGTCAGGCCTGAAGGCTTTAAAAGCTCCTAATATTTGTAATGTCTTCTAAATAACAGTATCCTAAACACTTAGCCAGAATTCCCCAAATACTGTCATCATCCTCTTGCTAACCATTCTTTAAATAACATTAACTGTCAATTCTTACTCTTCAGAATGTTGTAGCTGCTTAAAGTGGTGAATCTCTTTGTTCCAAGGTGTAATGGTTAAAGAAAAATTCATCTCCAGGCTGGGACCTCCTGCTCCTTTTGAAGTTTATCCAGAGAAAGAAAACCACACCCAAGAAAGAGTGCTCTAATTTAGTTATACCCTGGGGATAAACCAGCTAAATCTGTGGAAAGCACAGTGGGAAGAAGAAATTCAACAAGTATTTAATGAGAACACATTAGGTACAAAGCAATAAATGCCTCATGTACCTTTATTTGGCCACATTCTCCCCACCCCATCTTCCAAATCTGACCATTGAGAATTTTCATTGTTCTAGACTAATATTATGACCAAAATTGATGAGCCAAATGAAACACTTCAGTAGAATGATATTGAATATGAGGTGTTCAATAAAATGAGTCCAAGTTAGTATCACATTGTCTACATCAGTACTTTCTCTGATTTTTCATTTATCTTCATGGGAGATGCATTGTGTTCATGAATGCGTCTGATTTTTCAGTGTCCAAATATTATTCTTTTAAATTTTTCTAATCTATTAACAGAATTAATTAATCTATTAATTCTCATGTTGCATGTAACCTATTAGTAGATTTTTAAGTGACCTTTTCCACTGTGCATAGATTTGTCTACATTATTGAGGGGCAATAATTTTAGATGACGGCTTATTTTCTTCTAAGAATCTTAAAACTCTTCTAAAAGCATCACTTTATTAGAGAATACGTTAAAATTGTGCTATCTTTTCTTTTTTAAATTCCACAAATGCAATAGTGACTGAAAAAATATATACTTTTGAAAAACTTTTCTGTATTTTCCAAAAGTACAGCTTCTCATACAACATTAATAATATAAACAAAAGATACTCTCCACAGGAGAGGATATGTTCCAGCCGAGTATGAAACAAGCTGAATCATGGGGAGGACAGGTTGGGGAAGAGTATTTCTGATGAAGGGAACAATATTTGCAACAGAACCATGACTACTAGTCATGTTTGGGGAACCACTAGGAATAGGAAGTTAAGGTGGAAAAGTATGATGGGATCCAGGATCTTTGTCACTAAAGTATAGTAGAGTAAGAAATGGAAGTTGATAGCAGAATCTACACAAATAACATATAGAGAGAGCAGTGGAAGAACAGGACCTGGTAAACACACGCAGGAAAGAGCAGTAGTCAAAGTTGTAGTGTTGAAGGTCTATTTTTTTTTCTGTTAGTTCAGGGAAAAAAATTGACATTTGGACATTATTACTTAATGTTACTTTTTAGTTGTTTTTTTGTTTGTTTGTTTGGTTGTTTTTTTTTTTGTTATTGTTTTTCCTTAATTTTCTTGGTACAGCCTTAATCCTCATGGGTATATATACTATGTTCAGCCCCTTGAAGTAAGTTAAAACCTGAAGCTTCACCCCAAATGCCATTGATATCATTGATCAAGTCCTTGGCTTCAATAACACTTGGTTTTCCTCCTATATTTATGCCTACCTGTTTTTCTGCAATTTTTACATTTATTTTATTTTATATTATCTTTTTTATATTTCTACTGTGATAAAATATACATAACATAAAATTTATCATTGTAAGCATTTTTAAGTATACAGTTCAGTAGTATTAGTACATTTACATTGTTGTATAACCATCACTGCCATCTATCTCCAGAATTCTTTCCATCTTGCAAAATTGAAACTCTGTACCCATTAAACAACTCTTTATTTCTCCACCTTCCAGACTCTGGCAATCACCGTTCTACTTTCTATCACTACGAATTTGACTACTCTAAGTATAAGTGGAACCATACAGTATTTGTCTTTTTGTGACTGGCTTATTTTACTTAGCATAACGTGCTCAATATTCATCCATATTACAGTCTGTGTCAGAATTCCCTCCTTTTTTAAGACTGAATAGTATCCCATTGTATGTATATATGACATTTTGTTAACCCATTCAATCATCGATGGACACCTGAATTGCTTATTATACCTTTTGAATATTGCAAATGATGCTGCTATGAACATGAGTATAAAAATATCTTTCCGAGTTCCTGCTTTTAATTGTTTCAGATATATACCCAGAAGTGAAATTTCTAGATCATATGGTAATTCTATTTTTAGTTTTTTGAGGAACCACCATTGTAGAAGAATTGGAATTCTAATACACTGCTGGTTGGAAATGTAAAGGAGTGCGACCCCTTTGGAAAACAGCTTGGCAAGTTTCCTAAAAGTTTCATATATAATTACCATATCATCTAGCCATTCTACTCACCCAAGAGATGTGAAGATTCAGAGTAACTTTATAATAGTCAAAACTTGTAAAAAAAAAAAAAAACCTAATGTCTATCAACATCTGGATGAATAAACAAGTAGAAAAACAAACTGTGATATATTTAGAGAATGAAATACTAGTCAATATTATGAAAAAATAAAATATTATTAGTACTTGCTAAAATAAGGATAAGTCACAAAGTAATTATGCTAAGTGAAAGAACCTAGCTTTTAAAGAGTACATATGATTCTATTAATATAAAAATATAATAAATGTAATCTAATATATAGTGTTAGAAAGCTTATCAATGGATGATGAAGGGGGAATGGAGATATCTCAAAACTACTATTTTATGTGCAGTTTATTACATGTCAATTGTATCTCAATAAAGCTGCTTCAATTTTTATAGCCAGAGTAACAAATATGAAATAATTAAGAATTAAAATGTAATATAAATGTACATTATTGTTAAAACATTTTGGTAAGTAATATACATTTTAAAGTTGTGTAAAGACTTCCTGTTTATGAAAAATCATAACATTAACAATATCCTTTTATTGAAGTTAGAATGGATACTAGGGCTGTGGAACAAAAATGATATGTAAATGATTGTCTCCTCAGAGAAAGGGCCAAGAGAAATTAAATAACCTGCCTAAGGTAAATAGGTAATTGATAGACATAGATTTGATTTCAGGCCTAACCATGCTGAAGAGCACTCATTTGCCACTGCAGAGTCACTTTCCTTGCCCTAAGGCTAACCTAAAAGGACTGAATCATTGGTCTAGGATTACCGCCTGCTTCCTATTGGGTTTGGTCAATGAGGAGGAGATGAGAAGGAAGGAGGAGAGTAGGTCCGCTTATTCATTCTTACCACTTCCTCTCTGGGTGACTCTCCTGGACTTACCCAAGGACTCCCTGTGTCCATCCACTGAAGCATTGCATCTCCTGTCAGATGATTGTCTTCACATAATTATTTCCCTTCAGGTTCCAGCAGTTACTCCTTCCCCTCATCTGTTTAGGCTAGAGGTGTTCACCCAGTTGCTAACAGCCCTGAGAGTCTGCACTACTTCTTGCAGTTTTCTTAAAACCTGTAAACACCTCTGTAAGCAGTCCCTTAATTAAACTATCATCAAATTACCCAAATTGAGTATGCTACTTGTTCCCCTTACTTCTACACTAATAATAAAAATCCACCCCTTTCCCATTGTGGTTTGATGAAGAAGCATCATTTTTGCCAATAAGAGCAAGATCAGTTTTAGTGCCAGAAGATCTATATAGAAAGAAGCAGAAGGCTGGTTGGAGGGAAAGGACTTTAGGGGAGTTATTCTGAAACTGCATTTGCAGAGGGAGCAGTGTGTTTTTCCTTAGAGCGAATGCTGATTTGATAAATGCTTGTGGAAGCTTAGTGACTATTTAGTCACTACTGGTTACACGTCCCTGATGGTAAACCAGCCCACCAGTTTATTCCACTTGGTCCCATATCTGATTCTCCACGGTTATAGGCAAAGCCTTAATGTTTAAGATCAGCATTATAGCACTATTATACCATTTACAAAGAAATATACACTTATTTCTTGTGACAAATTTGCAAATGAAGATAGGACAACTCACCTTTCTCTATGTCACCTGAAGTCAATGTACTTAAAGGAAATTATGATATATGACACAATGATTGATGGTGAATAGTCTATAAATTCTCCTTGTTCTCTTGAGATAGGTGCTAAATTGATGAAAGACTTTATTCATCTTCTATTTGGTTCTCTAAGAGGTCACCAGTGAAATGGATTTCCTCTTTAATTTCACATTCCTTCCATTCATAGAGTAAGCCTCAAAGACACAGGAAGTGCTGAGGGTTTTTTGATACAATATAGTTTTCATCAGTGCATGTGCAAAAGGTCCCAACACAGTTCAAAAAAGCCAGGGGATTTTTATACCTAGTACTTAGTACTTCGCCAAAAAGTATTTGCTGGTGCCAAAAAGTATACACTGGCAATGAACGTGCTGTCCTCTCTCTGACCAACTCACACATCTCAGTGACTAGAAATGTCTCACTCCTCTTCTCACTGCTCACAGGTTCACACACTCCACAAAGGAAATGCAAGAAAAAAAAAAAGCAAGCCATAGGTTTTTATAACACAGGCCTTCCCTTCATATTCTTTCCCCTACCTTACACCCTCAGGGAACTCCTTCAAAGGGAACATGCATCTGGAAATGTAGGCTCATTCTTGTCTGTAAGATTTTTACCCTAGGGAAAGTGTAGTCGCCAACAATGAACTGGCACCCATATATTTTAAGCTCTGCCAGTGTTTCCAACTGTTCAACATGTTTCTCATCACAAAGCCAAGCCAAAGCTACATTTAGGTAGCTTGAGCTTCAGGAGAGGCGAGAAGATCAAATACCTTTTGTTCCCAGTAGCTAACTACTCCAAACAGCAACACCCTAGGTTGGCATGCTGAGGCACAGTCACAAGCCACAACTGTGGTTCTTAAACTGATGCCAGGAATGGAAAGGAAACACAAGCAGACATAGACAGACAGACACACACGCACACAAAGCCCTACTGAATCGCAGGAGCAGCAGGAGTGATTGGCTATCCCTGTTGTCTTTTATTCATAGGCAAGTATGTCACTTTGCTTCTAATATTTTTCTTTGTAGAGAGAGAGAGGGCATTCTGTGTGCCTGTGTGTGTGTGTGTCCCACTCAAATCTATTGGTCTCCATGACTGTAATGATTAGATCTCCAATATTTGTGTATCGTCTCTCTTCTGGTTTTTGAAGAAATTACTCCATTGTTTCATTCAGCAGAAAATCTGGATCTGATCTTTGGAAGAAGGATTTGGAACATCATGGCTGTGCCTTTTAATGAAAGATTAACAATGCTTTGGAGCTGGATAGCCTCGTATTTGTTTAAAATGGGCCTTGCATTTTGTTCTTTTGAGGAGTAACATACAATACTGAGTCTTGTCCCAGATTTATATACCATTTCAATCCCTTTGCCTACGTTCTAAATAAAGGTGGTATGACTATATGTTTGAAATAGAAATAACTCCAGTGTGCTATGGCTTTGTTTATACAAATGAATGCTAGACGTTTTCTTGGATCTTTCCGAGAAATGACATCCTATACTGATACCCTTTCTGTAATCACAACACTAACCACTTCCAGCCCCTGGTATTGTATTGCAGCATTTTGATGATGTTTAGTTTTACACTTATTAAAGAACCATGTCCCGCTTGATTATCCTTTTTCCTGCATTGCTGGCGGAACACATACCATCTTAGTCTACACAGGATTACACACAATTCCACTGATTTTGCTGGCGGATGCAGTTTGGCCAGGAATCCTCAGTCAGTCCTTTTCCTAATTTGGTACTACCGTCAACTACCGTCAACCTGTCCCTGACAACCCTGTGAACACTGTGACACCCTGCTCATTTCTCTGGTTGCTCACTGGGGGAGGAGACTTGGGGGACTCAGTCTTGCTGCTGAGGAAATGAAGTACATTCATTTACCATGCTGCTGCAAACAGATGAAAAAGGCCAAAACAAATAGTGACACAGCATGCTGAACTCTGCTGAAACATCTGAGATATTTTTCCAGGCTGGGACTCCTGCCCTGAGACCCAAATTTACAAAGGTGGCTTTCTCTCTCCCTTTCTCCTCCATTCTTCTTCTACTCCAAGCTATGCCAGTTATCCATATAAACATTTTTCAGGAGAAAGATATTTTAAATCTTGAAATTTGAAAAATTGAAAGTTACCTTAGAGATCATCTAGTCCATTGGTTTTCAACTTGTTCTGAAAAGCCCAGGATCTCCCAAATACACCTAGGGCTACTCACCTAACCCTCAAGGAGAGAATGCTCCCCAACCTTTTCAACTGAGCCCCTCTGCTTTGATCTGTTTTACATATTAAAGTCCCTTATAAGATTTCCTTTGTAAAAGAGATTCTGTAGTTTCTTTGTTTTTGTTTTTGTTTTTTGTTTTTTGTTTTTAAGTTTGGAAGCCTCTGGGGTTGGAGAAGAAAGTGGTCCCCAAGATTCCAGTTGCTTGGATTAGGACTTAGGAGTTCCAACTTCTCAGCCCCAGATTTCCCACCATACCTTTATTCCTCTGGAGAAACTGAATTAATCAAATACCACATGGATGTGCAGCTATATTATAGAAAACCATTTTCCCTCCTGTGTTTTATAGCAGCTCTTACCTTGCCAAGTAAAGAGGCTGGGGAGCCTCAGGTTATGGTGGCCAGTTTCCCACCTCTAGGTATTTGGCCCTGGATTACAAGAAAGATGTATTTAAAGCCAGATGTATTGAAAGTTCGAAGGTGGCAGCATTAACAGCGAAGGGTGGGTGAGATCCCCTGACCAAAATTCCCAACACCAGCAGTTGGTGATAGAGGACGACACTCTTGTGGTTCCAACATCCTATAAAAGACAGAGTGTGAGCGAGTGGGTGTTTCTGTCACTTTCCCCGGAAGAGCCAGACTGTCTGGGACACACTGCCTACCTTCTCCCTTTATCTTTTTCTTTACATCCCAACCCTTCCTTCTTCCAGGGCTGGGGTGACCCAGCTACCCCGCGGTGCAGCTTTCTGCTGCCCTTTCCGCCACATACAGGAAAGAGCTTGCTCGGCTTCTTCATACATTTTCATGGCGTGCTGTGTTGCCGCCTCAAGTCCATTCTCAGGTGAAAACGATGCCTTCGAAAATGATTACGGCCATCATCTGCCTCAGAAGCAGCCCAGGTGCCCCCACTTGGGGTCTAGAAGATCTCTGCTCAGCAGAAAGAGTTGGCCTGGCCGAGACCCTGGAACACTGGGGCGCAGGCACCAGGAGTCAGTCCACCGGGCTCCTTTCCGCGCGGCGGGAGGGTGTCAGTTCCAGAGGGGAGCCCTGGATGCAAAGCGATCCCACCAAGACCTGTTCTACCGCCGCCGCCGAGGGAACCAGGAAGAAAGTGCCCTGAAAGAAAGCACAGAACTTTTTCCTTACTCTACTCTCCACTTCGAATCTGAGGGAAGCAGAATAAAATGGAAGGGCGTGCGGGGTGGGGACCGCTTTGCGAAGTAAATCCCAAATTCTGGCACACAGGCAGAGAGTCAAATCCTCACCATCCAAAGCCCCAGGGAAAGCATCCCAAGTTGTAGAGAACAGGTGGCACGGGGAGGAGGAGGGAGTGATGAGGTAGGGTGAGCGGAAGCGGTAGGTAGCCTTCAGATATTTCTGGGGAAATCACTTTGTAGAAGTCTTGCAGGCAAAATTAAGGGGCATCGTGAGATAATCATCTTTTTGTTTGAGAGGGTAAAATGTACAATCTGCCTGAAATACGTAGGTGACTGAGTTAAAAGTGAAGGTTTTGCCTTTGAGTAATTGATATGGTGGGGAATCACTTCCTAAATTATAGAAATGTCTAATCACTGTGCTGTACCCCTGAAACTAATATAATATTAAATGTCAACGTAGTTGAAAAAAATAAAAATTTAAATTAAAAAAATTTGTTGCCTTTCACATCTGTATGGCACAGGGGATGATGCAAGTTAGACTCTCAGCCTCTCTTTTTGTCCTTCTTCTCACTTTAGAATTCTCTCTCCCTTCTTCTGCCATAAATAACCTTCTTACCTTAATGCCCTGTGTTAGAGCTGCCAAACTGGAGTTTAAGAGGTTTACTGCTCTTCTTACTTTCCATTTGGGGATCTTAAGATGATTCTTCAGATGAAAAATTATTTTCTTTGTGCTTTCTTTTGGACAAAGATAGAGTTCAAGACTCTGTTAATGGCCCAACAAAGTGGTTGGGCAATGATTGGTTTCCTGGCATCCAGGTGCAGGGAGATTCAGAAATTTGCCCTTAATTCTTCCCCAATCAAGTGGCAGGGTCAGATGATGGGGCTGTGGGCAGTTTTTTTTAGTTGCTATCCTGCCATTCCAGGCATCCATTTTTTTGTTACCTATCCTGCCACTATGAGTCATCAAAGACTCACACTTTTAGAGAAAAGTGTGTTTCCTGAAGACATTAAATTGATTACAGAGCGTTTGTCTGGTCATTCATTTCAGTGCTTTATGCGTAGTTTCCATTCAAAATGCTCTTTAGCTTGTCATGCTGTCAAATGGTGGGTATACGTAAAGACATGTGTTTGCATTTGTGTGTCAGCTCCTGACATTTGTATTTATTTGTACATACGTATTTTGTTTGTTCAAATAAATGTTTCATCAGATGTAGCATACAGTAGGGAGACTCAGAGAGAAGGAGCTGGTACAATTCAAAAACAAGTGAAATATTTCTCAATAAGACTTGGAATTCCGACTTCTGGTTAATTATAAATATGATCTGGAGAAAGAAGTAGCACGTCAGGGAACTAAGGTCTGTATTTATCTTTTAATGTTATTGTTATATTATACAGTTTACTGCATAAATAATTGAAATGATAGTAATAACAATTTAGGGACCATTCAACTGTTGTCTACACTATATTTCACTGATACTCACTTTCCTGAACTGTACAGATTCACAATGATTTCCTATTTAATGAACATACAGTGGTACATTTAAAATGAAAGTTTTTGTACGTGGATAAAATTTGATTTTAATTCATTCCACTTAAAAACATCCTTCATCATTTGTTCACCAAAAATCATTCAAGAGTCCTAAAAATAAACTTGTTTTATACTGTTGTTATAGTATTTGTTTTAAGACTGCGAATTTAATATGGTATTACTAGGAAGAAAAAAGAAACCTTGAAAATTGTGATTTTAATTGAAATTGAATGAATACAGATAGTTGTGTTTACCTGAATGTTTGGCTATATATATGTTGAAAAATATAAAAGCAAAGAATATTAAGGTAATAATTTTCACAGGTATAAAGAAGAATAGTGGTCAGTGTAGGATTAATACTTCCATACTCTATGAGGAGAACTTTTCATTTCTGCAGGTCTTATTATTCTTAGTTTAATATGCTGAAATGATTTGCTTGAGGGCATGCATAAAAACTCATTCATCTCTATATCTACAGTTCCTCAACACAGTTGATGGGCAAGAAACATTTATTGAATAATTTTAGTGAATACCAGTTTGCCCTTAAATATTCCTCTTTCCCCATCCCCTCCTTTGAGGGGAAATTGAAAAAGGAGAGAAGGGACTAGAAATAGATAAAATAAATTGAAACCCTACTTTAAACCAGGCATTTGACTTCTATGATATTACTAAACATTACCTAAAACCTATGAGTTTGAAATCTCTATTCAAATTTTGCAGAAAGTGAAACTGATGTTCAGCAAAGGGAAAACATTATACAAGGATACACATATAATAATTGACAAAGCTAAAATCTGAACCCACCTTTGATCCCAAAGCATGTGGGGTATTTTTCCCCATTTACTTACTCATAGATTCAATAAATGTTCTTGAATCCATACTATGTGCCAGACACTGTTATAGACATGAGAAACAATCATGAATTAAATAGATAGTTTCTGACCTTGGAGAGCTTACATTCTAGTGGAGGTAGGTAGACAACAAATTACAGTATAACTCTATCTATTTACCGCTGAACTCTATCAATTTGAAATTAAAGTTATTTAAATACATCACAAAATTGGAATGAGTCTGTTCTCTAAAATTCAGAAATAGGAGTTGTAAAATGTTGTGGGCAGAGTAGAATGAGCTAGGGGACAAATAGCAGTAGGTGATTTCAAAGCGGTAAAGAGAGTAAGATACGGCAGGGCCTCATAGGCCTTTTTAAGCTCTTTTGTTTCTCCTTAGAATAAGATGGAAAGCAGAGGAATAATATGCTCTGGCTCACAGTTAAATATTTTGAAGGGGGTATAAAAACAAGTAAGATGACCAGTTGGAAGCCCTTCCCTTGTAACAATTCAGACAAGGGATGGTAGCCTCTGGAACCAGAATAATAGCAGGGGGAGATAGTGAGAAATGGTTGGATTCTAGACAAAATTTGCAGAAGGAGTGATTAGGTGTAGGATGCTTTTGAAGTTTCTGCAATTATTTCCTATCCTCCTGGGTCAGAATCATGTTATTTTTATAGTTTCCTCACCTATAAAATGGGAATGATTTTTGAGAACCCATCTTGACAAATGTCCTCAGTATCATGCCTAGTACATAGTGGAATTCAATATGAATTATCTGTTCCTAGCAATTAGCAAAGCTAATTGGATAGGGAACAACTGCAGCTCTCTAAGCACACAAACTGGAGCAGGTCATGAAGGCAGCCCAAGTTTGGGACTGGCTCAGGAAGCTATGAACAGGCAAGGTTGGTGATAACAGTGCCCCTGAAGTAAAAGGTGCAGGAGTGAGGGGAAAGAAGAAAAGAGAGAAAAGGGAAAATGTATGTAAGACATGATTTCCAAGAAGAACAAGAGTCCTCCAAAGAACAGATATCTGTTCCTGACCTCAAGTGCTGTGTAGACACAGGGTACATACCCAGAAAGAGCTCGACAACATACCTAATTTATACTGGGAGGGAGGCGTTTTTAAAATGGGAAGTTTTAGATGACGAATTCAATGAGATGCAGGAAATGAAAGACTATAGACAAAACTATAATGGTATAGATTCCCTTATAAATTTAACTGGTTATAGAACATTTTTGTGCGAATGATTGGCCACATCCTCGATGAAAACCACAATTAGGGGAGTTTTTATCAAAGCTATAGCATTGTTTTGGTAAAATATTTGCTTTCTTATTCCCCCTATGTGAATTCTTATTCAATAATAAGATAATCTTCAATGATAATTGAAAACTGTTGATGGAATTGGGTCTTTCATTTTGATTTTGAATTTTTAATTAATTTTTGCTAGATCTTAAATATTATAAAATTAATATATGCTCATACTAAAAGATTTTAAAATTATACAAAGAAATAATAGTGAAATGTAAATCTCTTGTTCTCTATCCTGCAATTTCCCATGTTTTTTTGTTCCAGAGGTACAACTACCACTAGTTTCTTCTGTATCTTACCAGGAACATTCTTTGTATATACAAGAATACATATATACATATATAATTTTTAAAAATTTATGCAAGCAAGAGGAAGTACTTTGGCAATCTACTCTAGCCACTTAACAATATATAAAAGGTAATATCAACATAACTGGAGTTGAAAAAGGCCTCTTAAAACTAAGGCCAAAATATAATAGTTAATAGTGAGAAAATTATTTTATTAGACTTAATCTTAAAAAAAACTAAAAAGCATAAAAATAGATTTCTCATTTTAAATAAAATTTAAATTGCAAAACTGTGGTTTTTCTTGGAAGAAAGAAATCAGATTTTATTGAAAGTAAAAGTTGAGTCCTTCAACCACTTTCAAATTTTATGATAGCTCAACGTATCTTACCAATCACATTAAAATTTCTCAGCATTATCTTAAGGACAGTTATTTGTACAACACTATTTCTGGGTTTTATCAGTTTTCTTGGGGATCTCAGTTAAAAATCCTTTGACATTCAAATTATTTTCATTTGAAGTGGCTCTCGTCATTGTTACTGTTTTTGTCTTCTTTAATTATTAATTAGTCTTAGACTATCAAATTAACATTTGGTATGGATATGATTGAAGCTGTTTTTATTATCAGAGGGGCAGAGGTAGCAAGGAAGGATTTTTGAGTGACCAGTTACTTAGTGAATATTTTCATGTTATGATGGCTTTTACTTTGCTTTGTAATCTTGTTAGTATAAAGACCCAAATGATATGCAGTTAATAATTAAAGAGAATTCCCTCTAGTCTTGAACACATAGAGCTAACAATTTTTTAATGGGCTACATAAATTACCTACTTTCCACTGTAGGGGTGTTCCATCATTTATTTATCCAGTGCCTTATTGATGAAAAGGAAAGGTATTTACAACTCTTTGAAAGTACAGACAATGCTGAAATTAGCATTCATACACATATATATTTGTATCCAGGGCAAGAAAAATGGATTTTTAGAAGTAAACTTGCCAACTCAAAGGGTATTAGTAGATATTACATTTTGATAGATTCTACCGAATTTCCCTGTAAAAGGTGTCTTTAATCTATCCTCCCACCAACAACGCATGAAAAAGCCTGTTGATCACACCCTTACCTATATTGGGAATTATAAACTTTTTAATTTTTGCCAATCTGATGCTGAAAACAAAATCTTATTGTTTTTATTCATATTTCCTCAATTATAAATGATCGTAAAAATGTTTTCTTTTTTTTCTCTTTTGCCATTTGTATTTGTTTTTCTGTAAAGTTTCTATTCATGGTCATTATCTGCTTTTATAACTGAATTATTCATTTTTTCATATTCATTTATATAATCTTTTTGCATATTGGAAAAATTAGCCCTTTGACATATGGGATACATATATTTTTCTTTAGTTTATCATTTGTTTTTGACTTTGTTTGTGGAGTTTTTATCATGTAAACACTAAATTTTTATATAGTCAATTTTAGCAGCCCCTCATTTATGGCTTCTGGATTGATGTTATGTTTAGTAAAGCCTTCTTCACTATAAAATTGTTTGTTATTTATATTGTGTTTTCTTCCAGAACTTTTGTTTCACTTTCTAAGCACTTAAATATGCTTAGAATAATAGATCTTAAAAAATAATAGTTTTTCATATCACTTGCGGATTTGGTCATAACCTTAAAATTAGAGTAGGTCATCACTATATGCCTATCTGAAAAGATAAATGTAATAAATGGCATAAACACCATTGATTCCCTTTCTTCTGCTAGCATGGAGAACATATGTGCCTCCTAAACTTGTCTGATCACAAATTATGACTGAAGGAATCTGGGAAGGGTTTTTGTATATACAAGTCACCAGATGTTTTATAATGATTCTGTGAATATGAGCCTCAGGATTAGACTAGAACCAGTGTTACAGGTCAAGACTGAAACTCATTGACCAAGCTATGCAGGAAAGTTTGTGCAGTGCCTGCTGGCACAATACATAAATATCAAGATTTATTACTCTCTGTCTCCAGCACTGAATTTGCCCACAGATTTATGAAAGGAAAAACATGAAATTGAGATTTGTAAATATTTGAAGTTTACTTCTGAGATTTAAAAAAGCAGTAAGAAGTCTAGTAATAAATTCAAAATAGAGGTTGGGGAAAGCAGTAAGTTTGCAATTATAAGAATATAACTTAAGGAAGGAATCACAAATAATAAAATTTAATAATTTCACCCTTGGTTTATAAAACACTGAGCTCCAGCTGACATAAATTATTAGCCTGAAGAAAAAATGGAGGTAAGTGAATATGCATTGTCACAGAGGAAATCGTTGGTAGATTTGGCAACTAGAATTAGAATCTCTAATTCTTCTGATGGAATGATTCTCCCTGCAAGTCAGTAAAAGCCGAAACCTTTAAGAATTTTTACCAATATGAATAATGTTCAGTGTCCTTGGCCCTACTTATTTATTTATAAAAACTAATGACATCTTGGAAGCCCTTAAAAGTAATCATTTTAGCAGTTTCATCAGTTTTTCCATTTTTTAGTAAGCAGGAGTCTAGTTCCTTCAGAAATCAATTTCATATAGTTTATAGAATTGTGAGCCTGTGTCAATTTGCGGTGGTAATATTAGGCTTTATCTAAGAAAAGCAATTAAACCAGTGATGGGAATCTAGGTCTCAGAATCAGACAAACCTAATTTTCAAGTTCTACTTTGTCAGCAGTTATATAACCTTGGCAAATAATTAAATTTCCTCCATGCCTTAGTTTCTCCATCTATAAAATGGGGTTATTAGTAACTTTCAGTTGCCAACTCCATTGCATGATTGCTAAATGTCAAACCCCACTACTGTCTTCTTCATTAACATGCCAGAGCTACTCCTAGCTGGTAATGGGCCTTCTTATGATTTTTGAAAAGGCAACCCAGTAGGCAGATGAATTGCAAAGTGGAATCCCTTCTCTGGACTGAAACAGTGGGGAGTCACACAGCTTGATATGTGAGCTCTACAGAGAATGGGCTCAATTCCAGCCTCTGCTGGTCACCTCTGTGCAGGAAGGCCCTAAGTGGAATTCAAGTTTTGTTTAGTTCCTGGGCAGAAATTTCTTGATCTAGAAGAAAGTAGGCACAGTGCCTGACCTAGGGACAAGCATGGCTGGCCAATGAGATGAAAAAGGTCAGCTGGAGAGCTTCCTTGAGAAGAGAAAGGCCCAGGAGGAGAAAAGTTTTGTTCTGGTTCCTGCTTTTGAATGCAAACATGTGATGGCACAATGTTCTAGGCTTTTCTATTTATTATTTGATCATGAGTGGAAGACCAAGAGACGATCCAGAGCCCTGACACCAACTACTTACTGAAATAATGCTAGAACTCTCCTGTTTCTGGACTTCCATATGAGCAAATCTAGTTTGTTTAAATCATGGTTAGTTGAATGTTGTGCTATTGAAAACTTTTCTAATTAATAGACGACCATAAGGTCTGTTTAAAAGATTAAGTGAGATGTTATCATTAACCCTCTTAGTCAGCAACATAAAAAAGGACTCAGTAATCAGTGATTACCATGACAGTGGTGCTCATGATGGTAATAATCATCATCATGTTAGGTAAGATAATGGAAAGAACTTGGGATGTTTGAGATTCTAGCTTGTCTCTTGGGCAAACTACCTAATAGAGGGCTCAACTGTAAAAAAGAGTTAATAACAATATTTGTGTCACAGGGTGGTTGTGAGGATCCAAAGGTAAGTTGTGTGAAAAGCATTTTACAAACTATGAAGTATGATATAGAGGTTAGTTGTTATTGTTCTAGTATCTTAGCCATTAGCTCTAAAGACAAGATAAAAATTGCCCTCAAATAGAGATAAAGGCAATAACAAATAACTGAGTCTGATTTTAGACAAGGGTATTGAGTAATAAGAATTAAAAATAACTTTCAATCTATTTAAGCTATGAACAAATCTCATCTTCATACATGGGAACTTGAAAAAGGCAATAAAACCACCTTACTAGAATGGGAAAAATGAGTTATTTCCCCCACACAAAGCTTCAGTGCACTGTTAAAGAAAGCTTGACAATAGAAAAAAATGAGAAATTTTATATTGGAAGTAGAGAATAGATTATAGAAATGAAGACCAGATTTTTGGCTGGGCGGGGGAGTGAGGTGTTTCATGAGGTGTTCAGCAGAGAATTTAGGCTCAGAAAGGATCTAAGAAAATGGGTAAATTACAGTTATCATTTTCTTTTTAGTATTCTTCTAGTTCGATTCAGTGGGCACTTTCAGTGGAAACAAGTGTTATGTGTCCAAAGCAAACAGGACTGGGACTCACTTTGGCCCACTCAGTATTATTTAATTGGTCTGCCTATTCTCCACAGTGTCTTAAACATAAACATACAAACACCACAAAGTACAATTGAAATGTATAATAATTAGAGTTTGTATCTGGTATTTCAGCTCTTACACTTCTACACTAAGGCGTTATAAAACTTTTAGCCAAAAATGACTAAGAAAATGTCTCCATGCCTAGTTTGGTATGAGTTTTTGTTTTGTCTTCCTGATTCCAAATAATTCAGTAATTCTGTGTCTCCAAGTGCTCCAACCCACATGGATTTGGTTATTTCCTTGTAACACAGTAGAACTATGAATTACTTAGAAGTCTCTGATTAACTAACATTACTAAAAGTTCATTTTTAAAAATGAACTTCATCATTTGAAAGGGTTTGATTTTATTCCTCTTCTGATTTGCAAAGTTGGGTATTTATATAAATCCAGGAGAAGGGCTTTCTTTGTAATGTGTATTCTGCAAAACCAAGCTCCTACAATGGCTTGAAAACTCAACTAATTTCAGCTAGGTTGGGGTTTGCTGATGAACCCTAATTTTTGTAGGAATAACACAACCTGTAGGTAAATACTAATATTAAGTAATCTTTCTCCATTAATCAAAAAAAATGATTTTTTTTCTACAGTTAATATCTGAGTTACACTTCTACCCCACTAGGGGTTTGCTTTTTAATTATTTCATGCCCATTTTAATGTAAGCAACACAAGCAGACAGATTCAAGTGCTGTTCCTAGCACTATAATGACTTTATTTAATTCTAAAGAGATTGACCAATTGCTCATTTAGCTCTGTTAATATCAGCCTATTAGTTTACATGCTGAGCTGCTGACCTAAAAATACCCCCACTTACAATGACTGAATCAAGAAAGATGTTTGTCAAATATCAGTCCAGAATTAGGTGGGCAGCTCTGTGCTGGTAGGTGGCTCTGACATGCTCAGTTTGTGACTTATAGGCCCAAACTAGTTCCCACAGTTCTTCCCATTTCACAATCAGAGGGAAGATCTAGCCATTTTAAAAGCAAGACTTGCAAGTGCCTCACATCAATCCTCTGGTCATCCCATTGACCAGAATATCGTATCACACAGCTGAAGGGAGGTAAGTCAATGTGACCAGTTAAGATTCTGTTATCATGGAAGAGAGAAAGAATAGATGTTGAAAAATAATAAAAGTCTACTACACTAGGTATCTAGAAGAAGGTTTCTCATGTTTTAATGTACATGCAGATTCTGATTCAGTGGACCTTGGGTGGAACCAGAGACACTGCATTTTCTAACAAACTTCCAATGCTTGATGCCAATGCTGATGGTCTGTGAACCACACTGCACAGCAAGGAACTAGAAGACTCTCTTGATAGCAAAAAATGGGGTTTTTTTTAGACCACCTTAAAAAATCATTTACTGTCAAGAAAGTTGTGAAGAATCAAGGAAATACTGGCTAGCTAAATTCTCTTCTCTCATACCAAATTACATAATTTTTTACATAGTCTCTAGTCCAAAATCTGACAGCAGTATTATTTGCTTCAGTTAGATTCAGGGCATCCCACAATCAAATGCCATGATCTCACGAATCGCCTGTCATCCTGTAAATGGGATAAACTTTGATTTAATCAGTAGCCACATCGACATGAACATCTTGACTTGCCTTCTCTGAGCAAGGAGCACCAGGCATCACAGTTTATGCTTCATAGGAAGCCATACAAAAACCATATATAATTTCTTTGGATATTATATCAAGGAATAGAAACTTAATGCTTTGTGGATGAAAACTGAGAAAAATCAAGGCAATACAGATTATATTTTGATATGATGACATTACAATTAGTAAATTCATTGCTTTCTACTTATCAAAAAATGATGCATATTTTTTACTTTATCTGAAATAAGAAAAAAAACATAATTTAATTTCAGTTATTTAATAATTTCCCAAATTAACATTAAGATAGAGGCGAGATCAGTATAAAGTTACAGAAAGAACTAAAGAATACTTTATGTAGAGAAGATATACTTTTTATACTTTATATAACTATTCAGGCTTTGTTCTTTAATCTCAATGTTTTCTTCTTGTTTAAGGCCACATTAAGATGACTTATATACTTATCTACAATCCACTTTAATTAGTAGATCTGATTCTCAGGGCATCCAGACTCTACCCCCCCCCCATTCATTTTGGCTTCTGAATAATTTCTCTCTTCCTATGCCCTCTAAGAAGGAAATATATACCGGCACGATTAGATGCAGCTGTTTTTAATTAACCCCTTCAGCTGTCCTCCAGATGAATGATTCAATATGACTTGGCAAATTGACGATTTCTAAGAAATCATACATATTTATAATACACCAATAATGTTTAATAAAGTTAACCCATCTAAACCGGTCGAACAAAATGAAACCAATGCCTGCCCCTTATTGATAAAATCCAATTCAGGTGACTAACCAGGTCAGAATGTTACTTCTCAGTTAACCAAGGCCTCACCATGGGAGTTTAGGCTTCTGGTGGATCTTTATTCTTTTTTAGATGGGAGCCAGGCAAGGGCTCAGCAAGACCTGAATAGACCTCTTGAAATGACGATTGGTCCTGGGGAAAGGGTTGCTCTAACACTTTGCCATGTATTGTAAAGCTGAAGGGCATACAAGTTCAGGTGAGAGAGAAGTGGCTAGAACCAAAGCATAAGTCAGAGGACCAGGTCGAACACAGGAGTCAAACTGTGGAAGCCAGGGCAGGAGTTCAGGAAAGGCAGGAAGACACAGATTGTGAAGTAGTTACATGAATCAGAAGCAGCTGTGAAAAAGTCCAGGAATAAGGGTGGAATTTGCCTATTCATCCTATCACCCTGGGTGACTATTTATCTTGCCAACTAGATTGAGTACATATGGAGGATTATTGAAAAGAACAAAGGAGAACAGGTAGGATCAAAATTAATGTCTTCCTTAAAGGAAAGAAGCTAGGCCAACACCAGAAAACCCTGAGTGGCAATGTTTGCATGAATAGGTCTATTTCTTTTAGTCCCAGACTCACCACTCTGCAAGTACTTATTGAGTAAAAGTAAAGTAGTGAAAACATGAATTAGACATTTCTTACCTTCAAATACCTAATATTCTTGTTGGCTTGAGAGAAGTTTCTAAATATAATACAAGGCAAAATGTTATGTCTCAAACTTTAAAAAAGACAGTTGAGATCCAAAGTCATTGCCAAGACCAATGTCAAGGAGCTTTTCCCCTATGTTCTCTTTTAGGAATTTTACCATCTTGGGTCTTATATTTAAGTGTTCGATCCATTTTGAGTTAATTTTGTGAGTGGTGTAAGATAGAGGTCAAGTTTTATTCTTTTTCATGTGATTATCCAATTTTCCCACACCATTTATTAAAGAGACATCATTTTCTCCATTGAATATCCTTGCCTTCCTTGTCAAATATTAATTGACCATACAGTCTTAATATTAAAAGTTATGAAAGACTTCATGAAGTGAGTGACATTTAAAGCTGGTCCTTGAAGGACTGGGAAAGACAAGATGGTGAGAAAAAAAAAAAGTCCAAGTGGAAAGAAGATGAGTAGAAGTAATAGAAATTTAGAAGTACTTGGCATGATGAGGAATGAAAAGTATTGTAGTGTATCTATGGGGAAGATTGCACACAGAGAGATGAGTGGGATATATGACCTGAGAAGTAGGTTGTGATGATACCTAATGGCATACAAATATGTTTAGAATTTATTCTATGCGTAATGAAAACAACCAAAGGTTTTGAGGATGGGCAACTCACTCATCTTATTTCTGCAATTCTAACTGAAAGAGATATATACCAAAGAAACTAATATTAATTTTTAACAGCTTCTAACAAATATTTAATACCTCCTTACCTTCATGTTGGAATTTTCCACCAATTCCATTTTTAAGCATTAAAATCTATGTGAGACTTTTGATTCCTATCTATTGATTTCATGATAGTGGAATTCATAGAGCAGACCCAGCTGACTGACCCAGTTAGATGCAGGTAGAGACATAGGAACAGGAAAAGAGGCAGACATTGCTCAAGAGCTGATGAGTGGAGCAAGGGAAACCCAAAAAAAGTGTCCATGGTCATAGACCCAGAATGAGAAAGAGGGAGGGTGTAGTTTAGGCATAGCCATTTGATCCCTCAGTAAGATACACCCACAAAGAGTATCATTTGACTCATAAGACTAGCCACTCCTTTACCACCGGAGAAGAACTAGGAAAGGGAGTTCTTATGAAATGAGATACATCACCCTTTCTTTGGGCCAAGGCAGAGTAAAGAAAGGATACTAAAATTTTCCCCACCTTCTTCCGCACTGACTGAAGTATAGAAAACACATCCAAGAAGAACAGATTAACTAGAGAGGGTAGATCCATAAGATGTTTCATCGGTGATGGAGTTGATAGAGTTTGACAACAACTGATTATGGTGAGAAAGGGTAGGAAATAGATTAAAGTAATATTATGGATAACCAAAGGGAGAAATATGCCTAAAATAAGGAGAGAAGTAGGTGAAGAACTGAGGAGAAGAGATGAGCATCCAGGAGGATTTCCTTTGAGTCAGTCATAAGAATAAAATGAATTTAAGAAATGGTATTAGGAATGTTTTTGTGCAAGTGAAAGAAAATCAACTCAAATTAGATTTTTTGATCATTTATAGTCTTAAACAACTGGGAATTTCCAGGAATCAATAAATTTTCAGTCAGAGTTGCTTTAAGGTTCAAATGATATTATCAGGAATTTGTCATCACTCTCCATCACTTAGTTCTGCTTCCCTCTGTGTTGGTTTTATTCTCAAGCTGATTTCCCACATGGCAGCAGGGAAGGCTAAGGGCAGCTCTAGGCTTACTGTTCTTATAACTGATACCCCAGTGTAAAGAGAGCATGTCTTTTTCCTGAGAATTGAATTAAAAGTGCCAAGGAAAAGTCTGATTTTTCCTCCTTGGCACATGTGCCCATCCCTAAACTAATCATTTTATTTGGGAGAGTTGGGTGTTCTGACTGGCTAGGCCTGGTCATGTGCCTGGAGCTGCCAAAACCATATAGAGTGGCAGGATGGATTTCGAACAGTCTTACTTTCTATCATTAAACATATTTGGAGGATCAAAACACAGCATAAGACTTTGAGGAATTTAGGCATGGATGGTAAGGTAGGGGTAGCTGTTCACAAGTGAAACAGCTTAAAGATCTTGGGCACTAAAGGACAAGGTTAGTTAAAGAGAGGCTAGGTAGAAAAGTGCAAGTCCCAAAGACAACTTCATTGACTTTACAGTTTTACTTAGGGCTTCCTGGCTTTGTCATTCCAAAAGAAAACCTGCTGGGTGAATAGCGAAGTGCAGTATGGCTAATGAATTAACAGAAAATAAGAGTTAATCCACCAAAGGGGTTTTGCAAGGCTTATTTGTTTATCTTTACCCATTCCTTAGCCAGGTTGCAGAGATAAAGTAAGTCACAGGGGCTATGTCCATTCAGTTATACAGGCTAATTCTTCAGTGAGTCACTTCAAACTTCAGATAAAGAAGGAACATAAATCTTTTCAAATTCATAAGATGATGCAAAGCAAAAGTCAAGAATCTGCTATGAAAATAAAGTTGCACACGTATCAAGTCAAGAATGCTTTGTCAGCACTCATGGAAATAGAAGCAGGGAGGGACTTAGTCCAATTCACTTATGTTTTTAGGCAAGGAACTACATAATTTGACATAGGCCACACAGTCATGTAGTGGCAGAGCTGATTACTAAAATTACATCTCCTGCCTCCTAGACCTGATCATGTTTTATTACATCATACTATATCAGCCAAATACTTCTAGGAGAAAGTATGGTCATTCAAATATGTCCCTATATGTAATAAAGCATCTACATCCAGTGGAGACTGGATATGGTTAAACTAGGGTTAATCCTGGAAGCCTATGATCACTGCTAGAACATTTGAGAAAAAATCAATCCAGATTAATTTAGCTGCTTAAATCAAACCTGTGCTGGATTTTGTTGTTGTTTGCTATTTCATGGGATTTCTTTCATTTATCCCAGACTCCCAAAACTCAATCCTTTTTTGCAAATGATCCCATAGGTCAGGGACCACTAGGATTGAACATCAGTAGATAGAAAAGCACTCACTGCCATTGAAGATCAAGAGCCCCTGTCGAAAGAAGTAAATGTCTAAATAGGAAACTGTCACAGCGGTAAAAGAAGGCAGGGAGAAATCCCACTAGGGGATGCAGATCAAATAAAACAGAAGAGTATTTTATTCAGGCCTATTAAAATAGACAATTAAAAACAATACAGTTGTCCCTGCAGGGAAACAACTGAGCAGCTCCTCACTTACATATGCAAAGCACAGTACGCTTATGTGGCACCTTTCAGAAAGACCCTTCCAAGGCTCTGGCAGCACACTAGCAGCATCACTAAACATGTCAGCCTAAGAAAGTAATGCATGGACTATGGTTTCCATGTTATGTGATGCCTGGGAAAGTCTTAGTCTGGGAAGAAAGTTTCACATTTAAGAAATGAGTTAAACTGAAGTGCACAAACTATTTATTTCTGCAGTCTTAACATGATCAAAAGAATTCCTAGGAGAAGAGTCATTTAACAACTCTTACTTTAAAAAGTGAGGTAAGACTCATGGCATCAAAAGATATTGCCAGCCAAGTGGCTACCCCTGAGCTTTCAGTTACTGTTTGTAATTATCAAGCTTCATTCACTACCATTCATCAAATGTTCTTTCTAGTGGGAAATGTCCAAGCTACCTTTATCTCCTGTTTTGCCAAACTGACCTTAGAGGAGCAAGAAGAATACCTGTGCTGGGTCCCATATATCCACCCCCGCCACACACACACACACACACACACACACACACACACACACACACACATCTATTCAAGAACTCAGGAGTACTTTAGTCACTGGGAATCTGGCTCTCAGTAGTGACTCTGCCTAGCCTAAAACCATAAATATCACCCCTACAACCACCACTCAGGCTTAGGGATATGCTTCTCCATATCTCTCTTTTTTCTTTTATTGCCTTTTTTTTGGAATTTTGAGAGAGATAATGGGTGTGTTTATTATTTCATATTTAAAGAGAACTCTCACTCCCTCCTTCCCTGCCTCTATCATTTTTTAGTAACAATTTTATTAAGATATAATTCACATATCATACAATTTAACAATTTGAAGTATACAATTCAGATTTTTTAGTATATTCACAGAGTTGTGCAATGAAACAAAAGATGACCATATCCAAATAACATGAAGATATAAGGATTGTGTCATTGTCAACTTCAGAGAAGAACTCTGCTTCAGAACAGAGGATTTGAGAGGTGAACAAGCTTAAGAAAAAAGGCAAAGTAATTGAATTGTTGAACCTTCCTGAGAGAGCATAAATTCAGTAGATTTTTGCATAAGAAAGTATCCTTTTTCATTAGCCAAGCTTCTGAACACTGGCTTCCCTTAAATTCGATTTCATAGTACCAGAGAGTTCTGGAGATAACCACAAATGGTGCACATGGCAGTTAAATTAAGTTTTAACTTTATTTACAATAGTTGCATATAGCAGTTAAATAAAGTTCTATAAAATTAAATAATTTCTATTACTCTTATATTTGTATACTAATAAGCCTAGACAAGACATGTGTGAAGTGTGATACCAATTATGTCGTCAATGAGATGGACACTGAAAGCTATAAAAGCTAAAATTAAGGATAGTTTTATATTTTATAAGAATTCCAAAAATATTTAAATAAATTTTAATTTTACCTGTAAAATACATTTGAAATAAATAAAATGTTAACTTCAATATTTTATGTTTAATTTATAACTTTAAATAAATCATTTAGAAATATGACGTGGGTCTTCACTTGTACTCTTGCCCCAGGCCCTGTATATAAAAGGAATGAGCCTATTTCTTCTCTCTACTCCTATGAACACAGATTAGTGAGAAAATTGATGAGTAAATAATTCATATTGCAAAAGTGTTAATAAGACTGTTAAATATGAGCAATAACTAAAACAAAGTAAAAGTGAATAGCATAAATACATCTGTTGAAATAATTAAAAATTAGCTACTCAAAAAGCACTTTGCCAAATACCATGACCCTTTCTTTGATGGCATTGTACCACTCCTCTTAAAAATCTCCTCTTTTGATCTTCATGACACTGTTCATATCATGTCCTTTATCTTCTAAACTCTTATTTTAAAATCTCTTTTTTCATTTGTAACCAGCATATGGATGAGTTTTCCCACTTATTTTTAGTCTGTACAGTACTATGTTCATTTTATGATATCAATAAATATAAGGTTAATGAATAAGTGAATATAGAATATTGTTCTAGCATCATATTATATGGGGGCATAGACCTTGCGATCACCGATTCTAAGTAGATACATCTTCAGAAATACTCTCAAAACTCAAACCCAATTTCATGGTTATGGAAGATTTCCCATTGTCGCACAGATGTGCTATAACAAGCCAGAGAGTGCAATTCACTAAAGACCATGTTAGTAAGAAAATCACAACAGCTGGTATTATTGAGAACATTAAGAATGCTTATTGGAGAAATAACACCCACATCAACTTTGAAGAGCATGAAACTGAATCTCACTAGGGCACTTCTATTCTTTCTTACTTATCTCTATGCAGGAATGAATGAATCAGAAAATTTTGCAAATGATTTATGATATCTCTTATATCTGGAAAGGGAATATAAGTGGATAAAAGGAAGAGCCCAAGAGGCTTTATGAATAAGTGTGAATATGGCAGATGAGATGCAATTAAGAGAACAAACACCATCATACTGATGCAGTTTTGACCTTATACACATTTCTGAAGGAGACCAGACATTGATTATTGTCTGTTAAGTGGTTACTTTCTGTAATTCAGGAATTACATCTAAACAGTAAACCAAACAAACTCTAAGGATGTGTATCTAGCTTATGCAGCACCTTTTTATTGAGAACTACTCCACCATTCCCTACCCATGGGCTCCTATAGCCTGCTGGTCACAGATGAACACTTAGTCCAAACCAGGCCAGTTATTTTCACATCTGTAATTAGGAGTAAGATGGAGTAAATTCAGGGTCTTTGAAGTGAATCTTTTCTATCATGCATCCCAAGAACCAGAGACAACTGACCTAGAGATGCACAGAGAGAAGCAGAGCTAAAAAACATAGAGCAGTCATGCCTGCATGAATGCCTGGTGGCTCTCTAGGTTCTGCATAGAGTCTCTGGGAAGGTCAGCTGTCCTCTTTGGATTCTTAGATACTCCCACATCCTTCCAATAAAGTCCCTTTACAACATAAGCAGTTAACTTCTTTTACTTCCAACCAAAACAACTTAGCTAAGAAATGGGAAGTACACATGCTCCAAGTATATCTGCACTATGCTTGGAACCCTCATGTGTTGTAAAGGTTCAGGCCCATGTCCCCAATGAATTCTTCAATGAATGTTTAAAAGTAAATATAAAATAATTTTATTTTTAGTATCTAAAATTGATGAACAGCAAAGTTTAGAAGAGAAAATTGTATATGTTTAGTAAATTCTATAAAACATAGGAGACTTTAAAATACACACACATATGGAAGTGGGATGGAAGATGTAAGGAACCAGTCACAAGAGGAAAAATAAATCCAGAGTTTAACCTTTCTGCCACTTAGACTGGCAACATTTTGTGTGTATTTCATGCAGGATCTTGCTCTAAGTTGGATATGAATTCATGCACAGAGAGTCGAAGATAATGTCACTGTGAATATTAAATCAACCAACAAAAGGTGGAAAAGTGGTGACACTAAAGATCAGATCAGAAACAAACTCAGTGAACTCTTAAATAAAGAAACAAATGAGCCCAGCAGGGCTATAAACAACTACCAAAGTGAAAGGCAATAAAAAGGAAGGGAGAAAATAAGATACTCAAATGTAATGAAGCAAGACTTATAATGAATAGTTCCTGGAATGTCATTTTAAGTAATATAAGTTTCTGCAACCGGTGTGATTAAAGAATATGTTTAACTGGTTGTGTAAACCTCCACTGGAATCAGCCTGTATGGAATATGTCTTATATTATTAAGAGTTGTTTTTCCTAGTACTGTAAGAAACAAGGACCAGAGTAGAAAAACAGACCTGGATCTGGCAAGGTTTAAAATGGACCTTGTGCTTAAGTAGACACTGGTTGATAAGCTACAGGACCTTTCATGAAGAGAAGGAGCTTCTCTCAATCAAGAGAGTACATCGAGAGGAAAATGAGCTCTAAAGTGAGTGGACAAGACACACAACTCTTATTTGCTACATTTCACAATTTAGACCCACCTTTTACATTTTTTAAAGTGTCTCTGTTAGAAACTTCTTAGTATACAATCAAGATCAAATTTAAATAGGTATGAAATCATCACAGTGTACACCTTATACTTTCACAATGTTATCTGTTAATTATATCTCAATAAATATGAAAAAATAGCAGTAGGTTCATAAATTCATTCATATGGAAAATGAATCCAGAATACCCACAAAGAATTGTTATGAAAATATAAAATCTCTTATATATGACAAGCACGATACAAAAATTTGCCAAGTATTTTTATTAATATTCATAATTATTAAGGCATTTTGTTAACAATAGCAAAAGCAAACTGGGCTAGCTTATGATCAGATTCTTATTTAGCATATTGTGTAGATGCTTCCTGAACACTAAGAAAGCTATATTATAGGCAAAAAGTCCCTCTACATTAGAAGTATTAGGCAGATGTCATACTTAATACAGCTATCATACTTAATAGAGAGAGACTGAATACTTTCTCAACATCTGGAACAAGGCCTTTATTATTCATTGAACTCTAAAATATGCTGAATCTAGTTCATTTTGGTGGAAATTGGCCTGAAATCAATACAATCTTTTTAAGAAGAACTAGTATTGAGAAAAATTATTAGTTTAGTATATTAGTAAATGTTGTTTTCCATGACTGGAAAGAACCAGTTATTAATAAAATTCAATTCAACATAAATTTAGTGAAAGCCTACTAAGTGAAAAACTATATACTAGCTGTGTACTGCTGGTGGAAGTAGAAACTGGAACTCCCTATCCAGGAAAGCAATTAAGCAATATGTATAAAAATTTTCACATACGTTTATATCTTTGACACAGTAATTCTGCTTCCAGATATCTTACCTAAAGAAATAATCAGATGGCTTCACAGATGAATATTTAGAAAAGTAATACCAATTCTTTACAAACTCTTCTAAGAATGAGAAGAGGAAAGAATACTTCCCAACTCATTCTGTGAGGCCTTGATACCAAAACCAGACAAAGGCATTACATTTTTTAAAAATTAAGAGCAATATCTCTCATGAATATAAACACAAAAATTCTCAACAAAATACTAGCAAACCAAATTCAGAAACATATAAAAAGAATTATATCCCATAACCAAGTGGGACTTACTGAGGAAAAGCAAGGTTGGTTTAACATTCAAAAATCAATTAATGTAACATACTATATCCTTGGAATAAAAGCATTTGACAAATTCCAACACATGATTTTAAAAAAAGCCACTCAACAAACTAGGAAGAGAAGGAAACTTACCCAACACAAAAATAATATCTATGAAAAATTTACAGCTATCATACTTAATAGAGAGAGACTGAATACTTTCTCGACATCTAGAACAAGACAAGAATGTCATATTTACCACTTCTATTTAACATTGTACTGGGGGTTCTAGGCAGGGCAATTATGTAAGAGAATGAAATAAATCTCATGCAGATTGGAAAAGAAGAATAAAACTATCTCTATTCACAGACAACATGAGCTTATAGAGAATCCTAAGAAATCCATAAAAACTATTAGAACTAAAAAAAAAAGGTTTAGCAAGGCTAAATGATTCAAAATCACCATGCAAAGGTGGATTGTATTTCTGTACACTTACAATGAACAATCCAAAAATGAAATTAAGAAAGTAATTATATTTACATCAGGATCAAGAATAATAAAATACTTAAAAACAAATTTAACTGAAGAATTGTGAAACTTATATTTTAAAAATAACAAAACATTGTTGGACCAAATTAAAGGTGAACTAAGGAATAGAAAAAAGGCCCATATTCATGGATTAGAATAGTCGATATTGTTAAGATGGCAATTTTCCCCAAATTGACCTACAGATTCAACACAATACTTAACCAGAATAGCAGCTGACATCTTTGTATAAATTGATAAGCTAATCCTAAAATTTATGTGGAAATGCAAGAGGCCCAGAAAAGCCAAACATTCTTGAAAAAGAACAAAGTTGAAAGATTAACACTTCCCAATTTTAAAACTTACTACAAAGCAAAAATAATCAAAAGTGTGGGACTGGCATAAGGATAAACATACAGATCAATGGAGCAAAATGGAGAGTCCAGAAATAAGTTCATATATCTATGGTCAACTGATTTTAGACAGGATGCCAAGATTATCCAATAGAGAAAGAAGAGTCTTTTCAAGAAATTATCTTGGAACAATTGGCCATATACATGTTAAAAAATGAATTTGGACCCCTACTTCACACCATGTACAAAAATTAACTTAAAATGGATCAAAGACCTAAAAGAACCAAAACTCTTAGAAAAATACTGTAGAAAGAGTGAAAAGACAGTCCATAGGAGAAAATATTTGCAAATCATATATCTGATAAGGAACTTGCATCAAAATGCATAAAGAACTTTTACAACTCAACAATAAAAAGACAAAAAAAATCCAACTTAAAAGAGGAAAAGCATCCGAACTGATATTTCTCCAGGAGATATTTTACAAATGAGCAAGAAACAATCATAGAAGTAAATAAATTGATTTATAAGGAAGTTCGCTACAGCAATATTTATTAATAGCAAAAAAAAGAGGACGTAACCTAGATGTCCAAAAATAGGAGAATAATGACATTAAATACAGCAAATTAAAGCATTGAAATATATCTCCTCAGGAGACGCGCGCGTTGTGAAGGCATCACCAGCTAGGGTCTCTGGTGACCTGCAGTGGCGTCTATGGGGACGGGATGTTCCGCGATTTCATCAGTTCCTTTGGCTTGCAGCAGCTGGCCACGAGTGACCACCAGTACAACGGAGATGGGCAGCCGGAGGTAGACGCTCTACCCGAGCAGGACTCCAAGGTGGTGGCGGAGTCAGCCGAGGGGAAGTCGAGGCAAGCTAGGGACCAGGAGCTCCTTCACCAGGCCAAAGGCCTCGGCAACTATTCAACTTTGCAACTGCCGCTACAAAAAATAAAAATAAATAAAATAAAATAACTGAATCAGTTGCTGAAACAGCACAAACGATAAAGAAATAAGTAGAAGGAAAGATAAATGACATCATTGATAAAACTATTTTAGGATATTTTCAGAAGGAACAGAAAAAATTTATTGAGGAGCAGCATACAAAAAAATAAGCTGCAAGTACCCCGATGGATTGATAGTATTGATGAAGAAACAATTCAACAACAAATTTTGGCCTTATAAGCTGACAAGAATTCCCTTCTTGATCCTCCACCTCTGTGCAGTTTCATTTTGACTTGGATTAGATGCACCCAGTCGCCGTGGTCATGCTCCAAGAGAACGAACTACTAAGCAGGATGAGATACGCCCTTGTTCCTAAACTCGTGAAGGAAGAAGTGTTTTGGGAGAACTCCTGTTACCGCGTCTCCGGGACTAAGCAGCCGGCCCAGCTCACAGCCCTGGCAGCCAAGCAGCAGGCCGCCAGAGCAAAGAGCCACGGCTGCGCGGTCGCTGACAGAGGCAGTACGGCCCCAAAGGCCATCTGTCGTAGTCAAATCTCAGCTTAAAACTCAAGAGGACAAAGAGGAGATCTCTACCAGCCCAGTTGTTTCCGAGTTTGTCAGCAACGCCTTCGACACTCGTAACTTAGATCAGGAGGATCTGAAGAAGGAAATGGAGCAACTGGTGCTTGACAAAATGGAGGCGACTGTATTAGAAGAGGACTCTGCAGATTGGGAAACAGAACTACAACAGGAATTTCAAGACTATGAAGTGGTGACCGAGTCATAGAAACGAGATAAGAACTGAGGTAAGGAAATAGAGAAACTGCTTCAGGAGGACAATTAGCCATTTGTTAAGCATTCTCCATAACAGAATGTTAAGCCTTATCCTTAACATTCTGTAACTGGCATTAAATTCTAGATGGCAACACTCGCTGAATCAGAAGGCACAAAAGAGTAGTATTATGAAATTCAAAATTATTCTTTTTTCAAGTTGAAACTTGCCTCTTTTTTAAAAAAAGTATATAGAATAGTTATTCTAATAAATTAAAAAGGGATGTGTTATGTAATATTTCTTTAAAATAAATCTAGTTAGAGATGTTCTTATAGTCAGTATGGATATCTTAGCCACAGAAACATAAGTAAAATGTTAGAATTCTGTTTTCCGTGAGGTCAAAAATATATTCTTCAATTATGGTTTTCTAAATATTTTTACTCGTTGCATTTTCATTGCTACATATATGTTAAAGTACTTTGTGGATTGATAACTATCAAAATGACCAAACTGTACCAAAGAACTTAAGAGAAAGCACTTTCAGAACTGTTTTCTTGGTTTTTTTTTTTTTTTTGAAACTCCATCTGGAAGCCAGAAGATAAAATAATTACATTGATTTGAATGGCATAAACATCACACAATTTGACATTGAGAAATACTGTGCAACAGTATTCTTCTCTGGGGCCTTTTCTTTCTTTCTCGTTTAACTATACCACATTTAATAATAGTGTCTTCCTAAATTTCACATGATGGATTTTGTAGGAAGCAGGGCCTCTCATCCTTTTTCTGTTAATGACCAGCAGAAACCTGTTCACCTTAAAGTGTCTTGTTGTTTAAATCGTCACCACATATAAATGTTTTAGCTTTGTTTGTCTTAATTAAAATTTTAGTCTTTATAAAATTGTGTTTCTCTGAATACAACTTATAGAACTTCATACAGTCCTACTTGTGTTCTGCTAAACTATCAGTCCATGTTCATGGAAGATAGTTATTTGAAATGAACAGGGTGGCTTAATTTCCTAGGTGTTTGCTTCCCAAGCTTTTTATGTTTCTCAAAGAGCCTTTATATCCTTTTTTATTATTATTAAGTTTATTGGGGTAACATTGGTTAATAAAATTACATAATTTTTAGTAGTACATTATAATTTGACATCTGTATATTCTATTGTGTGTTTACAACCCAAAGTCCAGTTTCCTTCAGCTACCATATATTTGACCCCTTTTACCCCATATAATTCCCCCTTCTCCCCAACCCCTTACCTTCTGGTAACCACTAGTCTATAGTCCATGTCCATGAGTTAAGGAGCCTTTATATCTTAAAGGTGAATAGAATTAAGACAGTTCTTTTAAGAAAGATGTACATAATTTTATCCTTGGCCCCACAAAAATTAGTCTGTGTGGTCCTCTGGCAAAGTTATAGTCAATGAGAAAACTGAGGGAGTATGAATCCAAACATTTATTATCACTCTTATGTTTGTAGTTCGGGATACACACATGAGAACAAGTCACACTGTCTCAGCTAGGATCACTAGGGTTGTAGCAGTAAACTCACATGTTCTATGAAACCACTGACCCCATTATCAAGAGATTTCCACTGCAGTGCCCTAGTTGCCAATTACTGAGTATGGGTCCAGAGACTATGACTGGCAACTTCCGGAGTAATCTTCTTAAAGGGAAAGGTTTGTTTTCAAATAGAGTTTGCTGAAGGGAAAGAAGCAAATTAAATGTGTTTAAGTAGCTGAAAATCCTAGATGTAAGCAGATTAGAATGTGATAGTGCTTGACTCTTACTATAAGCACTAAAATTGTTATTGATGAATGTTGAATAAATACAAAAAAGATTTCAGAGAAAATTCAGAACTTAAAATGACAATAGAAACATGTTATCATTGTTACTATCAGTTTTCCATGATATTGCATTTATAACTAACTGAATTGTGCATTGTCCTGTGAAAATAAAAGGATATAATAAGACTTTTTACACAGCAAAAACAACAACAGAAGATTAAAATATGACATAGCCATTAAAAAGACATGAAATTGCAGCGTAGGGAGATAATTAAGCTCCAGAGCACTGATAAAGTCTGCTTGTGTTTGAATTCCAAGTCTAAAACTTACTAGATTCATGTTTTGGGCAAATTATTCAACATGTCTAAACTTCAGTTTCTTCATCTGTATTTTTTTTTTGCTTTAATTAAAGGTAATTATGTATGTGAAGTGCTTAGTGCAAAGCATAACACATAATGAATGCTAAAAAAAATATTTGAAAAAATTATAGTGTGTTTTTATTAACATGTTGACATCCTTAAAATATGTCAAGTAAAGAAGTAGTGTCAAGTAAAGAAGTAGGATATAAATGTATGCATAAAATATTCAACAGACTTTGAATAAATGATTAGATAGATGGATGGGTAGATGAATGCATAGAATGGATAAATGGATGAATACAGAAATAGGTAATGGAATATCATACTCCATGTCATTCCTTTAGTAGCAAAAGCCTTCCTGGTTTATTATTATTTCACAGTTCTTTACATGTTCTGTTTTTGTGTCTTGCCTGGTTTTCTATTGGTGTGACACTACCAGAAACATTCCTGGATTGCAGAAAGAAGAATCTGCTTTATTTCTACTGAGGTACCATAGTTAATACTACCACTACATTCCTGTCATTGTTTCCTTCGTGGAGGTAGCCTGATGTTTGTATGTGCTATAAGTATATTCTTATTCAACCTACTCGTTTTTTAAGATTCCCTCTATTTGGCAATTAGTAATCAATTTCTTAATTAGCTTAAATCCACCTGGTTATTTTGCACCTAGTAAATCAGTTAATTCAATTCACATGGAGATTGTATTTTGTGCCATATTGCAGTCGTTACTGACCCTCATTGTGTGTGATGGCTGTATGTACAATGAAGACATGATAGCCAAACAGGATTTTTATTCTCTGCTGTTGTGCACTCTGTCAGATAAATGGGGAGTATGGTTAGCATTTTAATGTAGAAACGGATTTACAACAGACCTCAAAAGACCAAAACAGAAATTTGGAGTCTAGTGTATATTATAAACAGGTTCACTATTTAGATTACGGCCTTTCAGATATGCCTGATGATGTGCAGTGTTGTTCATTTCAGACTCAAATTTTATTCATTCAGTAGGCAATGGTGATATTATATTCTCTTATGTTGAAATAAAGGTAGCTGAATAGTGAGATAGAGTTTCCAGAAATATGTCAAGAGTGAATTCCACATAATTATACTCCGCCGCCAAATCTCCTGGTGGGTACAGGGTTTGCAGAAAAAAAAGGTAAATTTAAGATTTTATTTCTACAATCAACTTGAAGGACTTTCGGATAGAGACACGTTTCTTTTCACCATTTAATATTATGTTTGTTGTTTCTTGATATGGAAAATTCTTTAGAGAAATGGTAGTACGTAGCTCTGGGCAGAGAATTTTAATGATCAAAATAAGATCTTTAAAAATTGGTTATGATTTTATGTAAACACTATTACATGTAAATCTCTTAATTATTCCAGAGTCAGATACTTGAACCAGTGACCTTGATTGTTTAAAAAAAATCCCAATGTAATCGATATATCAAAATATTTAGATATGGGTTGAAATATACCGCAGCAGCTTAATAGTGTATATTTCATTCAGGAGTCTGAAAATACTGTTGCTGACTTACAAAATAATATTTTCTTAACCTATTCTGATTCAAAATTTGAGTGAAAGAAAAATCTCAGCTTAATATTTTTGTTTATTACAGCTTAATTGAGATATAATTCACATATAATAAAATCCAGGCTTTTAGAGTATAAAGTTCAGTGGTATTTAGTATATCACAGAATTATATAAACATCACCAATATCTAATTCTGGAATATTTTCAGCACCTCAAAAACAAACCTCGTATCAATTAGTAGTCACACCCCATTTCCTCCTCCTTTAGCCCTTTTCTAATTTGTTTCTCAATGTATTTGCCTCATCTGGACAATTCATATGAATGGGATTATACAATACCTGACCTTTTGTGACTGGCTTCTTTTGCTTAGCATAATGTTCTCAAGGCTCATTTGTGTTGTAGCATGTATCAGTACTTCATTCCTTTTTATTTATGAATAATATCTCATTTTATAGACCTACATTTTGTTTATCCATTCATTAGTTGGTGGATATTTGGGTTGTTTTCATTTTTAAGCTATTATGAATAAGGCTTCCATGAATATTGATATACAAATTTTTATATGGACTTAGTTTTCAGTTCTTTTAGGTATATACCTAGAAGAAGAATGGCTATGTCTTATAACCATATGTCTTATAGTAAATCTTTATTTAATATTTTAAGGAACTGCAAAAATGTTTTCCAAAGTGGCTGCACCATTTTACAAACCTACCAGTAATTAATGCAGTTGTAACTTCTCCATATCTTCATCAACATTTGTTATCCTGTAATTTTTATTATAGCCATCCTATTGTGTGTAAAATAGTATCCTATTGTGTTTCAATTTGCATTTCTCTAATGGCTAATGATGCCGACTATCATGTACTTGGACTTAATGTCTACTCGAATCCTTTACCTATTTTTTGATTGGGTTGTTTGTGTTTTAAATACTGAGTTGTAAGATTTCTTTAGATATTCTAGATATAGCTTTTTATTAGATATATGATTTATAAACATTTTTTCCCATCCGTGATTTCTCTTTTCACCTTTTTGATGAGATCCTTTGAAGCGCAAGGGGTTTTTATTTAGATAAAATTCAATTTTTAATTTTTTTTCTATTGTCACTTGTGCTTTTGGTGTCATATCTAAGAAACCATTGCCTGAATCTAAGGTCACAAAGGTTTATGTTTTCTTCTAAGGGTGTATAATTTGAGCTCTTACATTTATGTTTTTGATCTATTTGAACTAATTTTTGTGTATGTGTGAGGTAGGGGTTCAACTTTATTCTTTGTATATGGATATTTAGTTGTCTCAGTACCATTTATTGAAAAGACTATTCTTTCCCACATTGAATTGTCATGGCATCCTTGTGAAAAATCAATTTGCTATAAATGCAAGAGTTTTTTTTTCTGAACTCACAATTCTGTTTTGTCGATCTGTACACATATCCTTATGCTAGTTCCATACTGTCTGCATTTTTGTAGCTTTGTAGTACATTTTGAAATTGAGAATATGAGTCTACCAACTTTATTTGTTTTTAAAATCATTTTAGCTACTCTGGGTTTCTTACAATTTTATATAAATTTTAGGATAAGCTTGCCACTTTCTGTAAAAATGTCTTGACTTTTCTTAATTTACACTAATATCCAACAGTTTCTGGTCAGTAGACGGAACATAACAAAGATGTTTCCCAGTACGAGTTGTCATGGGAGCTGGCCAGTTGCAAGTTCATGTTCCAGGTGGGCAGTCCTACATAGAACAGGCCCTCAGCAGCATCTGGAAGAAAGAAAGCAGGCTTCAGTTCCTCGAGGAGGAAGAGAGTTTACTAGATCTGAGTAGAATAGAAAGATCAGAGGCAAGAAATACAAAACTCAAGGCCCAGAGATCTGCTAGAAGAAAAAGCAATTGTACACACCATGGCCAGAAGCACTGTGTGCCAACCATTGCACTATGTAAGCATTCAATGCAGAACAGTGAATGTTATTATAATTACTTTGCCACAGAATCATTGATATAAATGGAAGTCATATTACTAGCTTGGCCCTTCCACCAAAGCCTTTTTAGACCTTAATAATTATAATCAATATTTGAGAAGGATTTTCAATTTGACAACCAATCACGTACACAATCTCACATGATCCTCATAACAACTTGCATAGTAGATTTTATTTTTGAGTCAGTTAACAAACATTCTATGATTTTTTAACTATATTTATTGGGGTGACATTGATTAATAAAGTTATACAGGTTTTGAGTGTACAATTTAATAATACATCTGTATATTACATTGTATGTTCACCACTCAAAGTCAAATATCCTTCTGTCATATATAACTGACCCCCTTTAGCCTTATTTGCCTCCTGAATTTCTTAATGACAGTTTTAGACACTGGAGATAAAACGATGAATAAAAGAAGTGCCTTTCCTTCAGAAATCAACTTAATAATGGAGATACAAATAGTCTGATAATTGTATGCATCAACTAGTATTAAAAGTGACACTAATGGATGCTGAGTCAAGTGCTCATGGGAATATAGAGGAAGAATCTCCTAGTCTGACTTGGAATGTATGCTCAAGGTCACAAGGAGTACACAGAGGGATAAAAATTAAACCTAGATATGACAATAATATAACCTATCACCTGTTTTAGGGTTCTCCAGAGGAACAGAACCAAAAAGATGATCTATTATGTGTCTATCTATCTATCTATCTATCTATCTATCTATCTATCTATTATCTCTCTCTCCGTCCTCCTCCTCCTCCTCCTCCTCCTCCTCC